>JAVQJD010060632.1:0-10673 GCA_036023655.1 Nannoperca australis | reverse complement strand
TTATATTGTAATCAAACCTCAAACAACTGCCTCTTATTGCATGTATGATACTAAACAGTGTCATAACTGTAGCACAGACTCCACAACCAAACAAGACATACTATACATCGTACATCCTTACGTTGCAACACCTAATCAGCATGTCTTTGGACTGTGGAAACAATGAGAGTCAAAGGAGGAAAGAAACTGTGAACTACACACAGAAAGGACCATCTGTAAAGCTCAAACATAAGATTTCTTTCTTTAGTGATTTGGAAACGCCACAAAAACTGATTTACAGCCAAAGTCCAGAGTGTCTTCTCCAGAAAGAACTGACATCTTTATCTTCCACAAAGCAATTTTAGTTGCCTACACCACTGATGAAAACATCTTTTCTTGTCTTTGTCTTGATCGCAGACCTCCACTCTCATTATCAGCTGTCTAAACACAACAATGAGGCAGCAGATGAGAAAAGGCTGTGTTGGAACAGCTACAGGGAGCGTTTAGAAGGGGCACTGACAAACATTTCGTCCTCTGCGTTAAAAGATTAGTTTTACCTGTTGTACCTGTCGGTGAAGTGTTGTTGGGATGATTATTTACCTGAACAGTGCAATAAACTGGCTCTCTAGTCCTCTTATATAAACAGCTATTTGTGAGCTGAAACAAACCAAATTCAAGAATGCAACGCAGTTAACTTTCCCTCAATGAACTGGACAACAGAAACACCACCAGGTGCCATCACAGCCTTTGTGTGCTACAAAACAAGTGACTTTTTGTCTTTTCCGAGCAGCCGTTGGACCCTTTCGTCCTTCTCTGTCACGCACACACAACTGAAAACCATCAGGTCCTGGTGGCTCAATGATAATGTATTCTCTCTTATTTGACTTTTTAATGGGCTTTCACCTAATTATCATCACATGGTTCCTCAGATGTGTGCTGGAGAGGGAACTCAGGAGTCGGGGAACAAAAGGAGGTCAGATTTGGAGGTGTTGGCACATGGCCTGATCCGCTCTAGTACCCCCCCCCCCCCCCCCTCTGCCCGCCTTTGCGTGATGATAAATTTTCCCCTTGAACATGATGTCAATATGTTGATGTGCCTTCCTTTATTAAGATACCATCCAACTGATAACAAGTCCTGCTGTGTGTTACCAACATAAATAATTAGAACAGAGACCGAGGAACGGCAGGTGGCTTTTGGCACAAAGAAATAATCATACTTGATGTGGAAAATAAAGTAAAAGGACCCATCTGTTCACGGCGGGGGGAGGTGAAAAAACACGTTAACATATTGTCAGTAACATTATGAAATACACAGCTAATAATTTAGTCATGGCACATGGCTCTGGACACTTGTTTGAAATAATCTAACAGAAGCGAGCCAGGCCCTTCTTCAAGGCTTCAAATTAACCGCAGATTTGCGCACTCATGACTTGTCCACCGGCCATTTTGTCACACGC
The DNA here is from genome assembly GCA_036023655.1 of Nannoperca australis. NCBI lineage: Eukaryota > Metazoa > Chordata > Actinopteri > Centrarchiformes > Percichthyidae > Nannoperca > Nannoperca australis. The sequence goes on along the minus strand of JAVQJD010060632.1, from coordinate 9,237 downwards.
TCTGCCAATTATTTACCCAAAGGGTTGATGAAGAAAGAGGCGGCAAAGCCATGTAATGCTGAAATAATCATCTCTGATATAAGATCAGCCAAGAAGCAGCAGCAGCAGACGGGAACTCTCTGTCTGTCCAGTACTCTGACTCAACGCCCAAGATCTCAAAGTGCACAGGCTGCAATTCAGCATAGATTTACTTTAAGTTGTCGTGATGTCACCGTGTTTAAAAACCACTGATCTGTTTAAAAAAACTTGATCAAGTATTTTCGGCACTTATGATTGATGTGAAGGGATATGAAATGATCTTTTTCTGTGTCCAAAGTTGAAATCAATGACGTGGAAATGCCTCCTGGCAGCATGGATGGATTATGAGACAACAAGCACACCATCGGGGTCTCCCTACTACCCACCACAGCACTCTCACCACGTCGCTCACAGTCACTTTCCATGGGATTTTACAGGTTAACCTTAACTCTAATGTGGTGTTGTTGGCTGAAAACTGCAGCCTTGTGTTCATGCAGGAGATGAAGAAGGGCTGTCTAAATCCCAGCCCAACCGACGCTCCTCTAAGTGAATTAGAACTTAAACTACTGTATACATATATTTATTTATATAGGAGTCCATTCCTCCATATTTACAGCCACTTATTCTGTGCAGGGAGTGTATCCCAACAAATCTATAATAAAAGAAATGCCACATGATACCAGGTATTGGCAGACACTCAATGTCTTTCTAACAGGATATGTTAATAACAGTTACTCCCAACAGACACTAGCTTTGGGGCTCCTGGAAGCTAAGAGACTATTAAATAAAGCAATAATTTATAAACATAAAGGGGGGTTTTCATGTTGTGAATGAATGTTTGCTGTGGCAGCAAATACTCTATCTGTATGCACCCAGGCTCAGAGCCACTCTGGATACGCGGGAAGACTCAAATTACCAAAACGAAGAGGTCGTCTAGGATGGCCACTTGAGCCAATCAAAGTTCAAGAGGCTTCTTATCAAGGGCTTCTTGATTGTTATGAGGAAGACCTGGATCATTAAGGCCACCGCAGCCGCCGGCACTGATTTCATTTCCTCATATTCTGTTGTGTACCAACAGGTTCATCTGTGGAGGGCCGTAAATCAGGTTTATTTATTGCTTGATGGAGATGATCAGTTTAATGTGTGCTGGTGTGTGGAACCATCCTTGGTTTATAAATGAGATGATTAAGGCGGCAGGGCTTCCCCGCTCAGGGAGACGAACAGCCGCCTCCACTATGAGACTAAACTTCAACGCACATCGTGTGCTCATCAGCTGGCTCCTTCTCTGTGAGTCATTGCAGGTGGAGAACAGTGGAGCCAAACCACTGATGAACTAACCTCTGCAGATGACAACAACTATTTGGACTGGGGAGGTATGATCCACTCCTCAGGACTCATGCATGTGTGTCTGCAGTATAGTTCATTTATCCATAGTGTAAATGTATAACATTATATGTCTGTGTAACAGAGAGATCAGCTGCTCCACTGGATGCAGAGGTTGAGTTTGGCTGTCAGCTGAAGCAGATGCACGTTCATCCTCGTTAGTTCTTGACTTGGACGATTTTATAGATTTCTTTCAGCTGCATGACTATAAAGATGAAAAGGGGTTAGTGAAGAGAAGATGAATAAAAGGTTATGAAAGCTGCTGCCAATAAAAGTAAGCAAGACTGTGAAATAGCAGAATTAAAGTTCTCAAAGGGTTCGTCAACGTTGGCTGTACTTCCATGAACCTCTCATAACTCCAGTTCAGGCGACTTTAATGTTTAATACTTTCCCTAAAAACTCCTCCTTTGTGTGAGAAAAGTGGGCTTTTGTCGAGTCTCACAAGCTTTTCTGGTCTCTGATCCCACATTTCAAATCTCAAAACTCCTGTCTGTGGGGTCTGAAGGGCAACACCACCAGTTGTCTTCTAATGAGCCTGCATACTATTATTATGTGTGTGTGTTAATTGACTTGAAAAACTACTAAAACCCTGTTAAACTCAAACATGTCTGAGCATGACACTGGAAGATAAGTCCCTTGCTTCCATTAAGTTTAAAGGACACTGGTTTTCATGGTTTGGTGGTTTCATTTTCTAATAAGAATCAATATTCTTAAATATGAACCACTAACCCCCACACACCTGTATGATTCAAGTTCTAGCATCTCTCTGGTACTAATTGGTTAATTATTACAACTAATGGTTGAAAGAAGCTCACAGTTAAAAGTGCTGTAGGACTTTTTTTCTTACATTAAGGTTGTTATTCTCATCTAACCCCCTTTAATTCATTTACTTTAACAATACATTCAACTCAAGGCTCTTTCCAGTCTTGTTTCAATTAAGGGTGACATGTTCAGACAAGATGTTGAGGTGCAACAGCAGCGAAAGAGAAACTGAAAAACACCCGCACATCTTCCCTGAAATGGCTGCTCCTGAATCCCTCGCAGGGAAACATTATTCCTAATAAAAGGTCTTTAATAAATACTTCAGGTCCTTGGAGAGTTCCTTGAACCTGAAAGGAAACACTGTCTATACCCAGGAGCAAAGAAGGCCATTACAGCTTGTAGTGGAAGATTTAATAGGTGTCATAATTTATCATGTAAACCGAAAAGTGTTTCTTAATTAAGTGCGCGCGTTAATGAATTTTTTAATTTGATCCCTGTAAGTACTTTGCCATGCTAATTGCAATATTCCACACATTAGTTATCGGCTATTGCCCTTGGCTATTTGCTGTCGTGAGGAAGGGAGCCCTTTTTCCCCTCAGCTTAAGTTCATTAACAGAGTCTGAGCCTGCAGCCCAATATAGTATAAAATAGTATATATATATATATATATATGTATGTATCATGTATTTGGGTCTCACATTCTGGTCAACAAAGACAAATTTGTCAATTCACACTGATTGGACTGACGTAAATGTTTTGTTTCTATTGCTAAAGTCCAAGCGGTTGTGCTGCTTTTAGTAGTTTGAGCATCTGCTAGCTCGTAACACCACATCCCTTTACCTCAGACTGATACTGTAATCACTGAGTGAGCTATTTAAAATGACTAATGCGAATCGTGCTCAGTCTTGATGACCGCCTTTGTATCCAAAGTCTCGCTATCACTGGTGGCAGGCTCATATTGTTCAGTGCAATTAATCTGTTTGGGGAAACATAATAATGGAGTTGCCAACTGCTGCCGGCGCTAGTATTTTATTAATCAACTGCAATTAGGCAGCGGCGCGACGTCCTTAGGATGACTTTTCATTCAGTTGCCGGGGAGAACAGTGCAGTCAGTGAGAAATACGTTTCGCTGCTCCAGAGATCACAGATGGGCTCAGACAGACATAAAGTAGCAACAATGTGGGGAAATTATCGTCAGCCACGAACCAAATGCTGGTGCGTTTTGGCTGTTAAGTTTGTCCACTTTATCAGTGACTTGAGCAAATAACAAACTCCATTTTGAGGCCGACTTGTGCTCTAAAACTCCAGCTGGCTGCTGAGTTTTAGAAAGTGCACCAGCACTACTGTCGCCTCACATCCCAGACTGCAGTTCATAACAGCTCATTAACATGGACGGATTACAAGATGCAGGACCCCTGGGCATGGACACCTTTAAGCCCCCCCCCCCCTTCCGCCATGTTTGGTAGTCAAGTGACCTCACTGTTTATTCATGGTTTCAGTCAGTCACAGAAAAAAAGATGTAAAAACACAAAGAAGCACCAGACACTCAACATAAAAACTAAACAACCCAATCCTGAAAGCCCAAAACAACGTCAGCCCAAATCTGTTACCCTGTTTCATAAAAAGCTCCTAACCTGACTTCTATAAGCCCCTCTGGGATTTGAAGTATACAAAAGTACAAGTAAACAAAAAAAAAAGCTTTATTATTCCCAGAGAAACTGACCCGAACACACAGCTGCCCTGGTGTTGTATGGTGAGTATGGAGCAGTATTGTAGTACTGAAGTATTGAGGAGCATACCCATTGATCGTATTGTACATGTAATGCAGCTTCTGCAGAGCTGCATTTAGCAAATACTGAATATTATTTTGCATGACCTGCGAGTTTAGCCGTCACACACCACTGTCCCACGTATAATGAAGATGACGCTGTATCAGTGATGACACGAGACGTTTGGGGAAGTTTCTGATTATGATTTCTTTCCAGCACAGTGTTGGGCCTGTGTCAGTTAATTAGACCTGTGCAAACGCTTAGGGGATAATTGCTTCCTTTAAAAAGATGCGTTAACGGCTTCTTTCATTTGAGACGTTTGTTGAACGTTTAGGACATTTCTTCAGTGTTGAAGGACATGTTGCACTTGCCATAATAAACATAGTGATATCAGTCACTTCTCCCCCCGGCTCTGAGTGCTGGTGCTGGCAGGCATGTTTGGTAACCCATGCTTCTAAAGCTCCAGTATAGGGTTAAGTGTACATTGAGGTGATGTAAGGTTACTGGCACATGTAATATTGCTTAAAGTGATACTGATGCACCAGAGTTTGTGTTAATTTAAAGAGTTCAGTGTGAGAACAGAATATATTTGGACTTTAACAGCATGTATAACCCAAGATTTTGATTTGCGATGGGAGCAGTGAGTAGTCTCACGGTTACCACTGGTCCAGACTAGTCTTGGTACTAGTTTACTAGTTGACTGCACAATGAGTGAGACCTTCTGAGTGACCCTACTTGTGATATCGTGCTGCGGTGACTGTCTCCTCCCTTCTACCCCTCGCAGTGTACACTCACGGTTAAGATGGATTTGCTAAGCCCTTTAATTTAGCCAAAGCCAAAGCAACACAAGGCCATTAACACAAATTCTATCCTCAAACCCCCCCACCCCCCTTTGTGTCATGACATTCAAGCCTAATGGAGAACTCAGCAAAGGCAAACGCTTCCCCATGAATGTTTCATGAAGTAATTCCACCCATATGAAGAAACTCAGAAACAAATCTGTTGACATTATCCCGCCGATGTTGTCGGAGCATCTGCAGAGGAAATGTATTTAATATTCACAGGCCGTCTTACACTGTGACATTAGCCGAGGAAGATAATCCCTCAAAGATTAAATTAAATGTAGGCTGGAGTGTTTAGTGCTGCTATTGTTTTCATTAGTGCAAAAAGGAATTGTACTCGCTGCGTATGATATTAAATCGTGCTGCTGGGCGAGCACTTGACATCCATACTCCCCCACTCTTCTGATAAAACATAATGTCATTCAGGGTCCATAATCTCCAAGCAGCAGGTTAGCATTAGAGTTTTTAACTACACTTAGCGGTTACTAAATATGCATTTGTGGTATTAAAATAAATCTCCTGTTGAGATAAAAGCAGAAGGTGCACTACGCTCCCTGGCTGCTTCCAGCCATTTGTTCATCTTCACTTTGTGAGGAGAACATTTTAATATTTATCCAAGTAATCAGATGTGCTCTGTTGCAAGGGCTTTTTGGGGAAATGTCAACAGGTTGCAGGAAAGCAACATCTGCGAAAGTTGATTAATTATGGTTTGACAGATGTTACTGGAGTCTGCAGAGTCTGGGATCGTCCAATCCTGTTACCCACGCTAAACAAGTCGGGTTAGAAATGGACACACGCTCAACTTTCTGTCTTTCTTCTTAGCATGGAAACTTGTCTCAGTGCAGAGTTTATTTTATTTCATTAAACACGCACGTTTAAATTAAACACTATCGTTCCCTATGAAAAATAAGGATCATTGCAGCAGCAAGAAGCCAGAAGTAGGAGAAACCAAAGACAACAAATAGGGGATATATAAATAAATACATTTATTAAGCTGTATATATTTCAATACAGCTTAATGCATGAATTAAAATGTGAGAAAAAGTATATCCGTTGCCAGAAAATCATCAAAGAAATAAGATTACAGCAATAACAGGATGTGCAAAATGTGAAGAGGAGTACCAGGAGACAAATCAGAAAGGGTTTAAAAATTATAAAATTGTGTTAAAAATAATAAGAGGCATATTTGATAATGTAAAGAAGGGATAAGTACAGTACACATAACTTTCTGAGCACTTCAGCATCCGTGGGTTTCATGCTAATTTTAAAGATCATGAAGGAGAATATTCCTTTTTGAGTTCATAAGACTTCTTCCAAACCAAAAGGCTCCCAATGGACATTTCGAAAAACCACACACACACAAAAAAACAATGATTCAGGTAAATTTGCACTATAAAAACATCCTCCTTCCCATCTTCGTGAAGATGCTCACTAAAAGGTATCTTCTGGGGACACAGAGCGTCTTGATTGACATTGGTGCGAATGCTCAAGGTGCTGCACTGCAGGCAAGTTTCAAGGTGAACTGCACACAGAGCTCTGATAGTTGTCTCCAACTCGTCGCTGAATTCAGAAGTAGGCACAGCGATCCCAGTAGGTCAGACCATGTAGGCGACTGACGACAGTCAGATTTAATAAAAAGGCAAGATTTCTATGAACTAGTTTATGTGCTGTGCGGCATACTTTAATACTTTAAGATGCAGGAAGCACTATAAAAGTCAGCCACACTCTTTTTCTGCTCTTTTCACATGATTTTTAGCGTGACCTTGACAATTGGGGCCAAGCACATCTCGTGTTTCAGCCTTTAACATTTTAAACTCACCTTGTTTCTTTCTCATGGAAATCCTTGTAGAGGGACACTTCCTCTGGGTCGTTCGGCTGTTAGTCCAGAGGAGGTCTTGGAGAGTCCACCCCTGCACCAGGGTCGGCTCAGGATCCCTGACACGGAGGGGTGGCCCCTCTGTCAGCCTGGCGTGGCTGATCAAGCTGTTCCAACAACTGGAAGACATCACAAGTTAAACACTCATTATTTTAATTTGATGCTAATCATGTGTTAATGAGACTAATCCTCGCAATGATTCAGGTAATTTGCTTAATGGCTCCAGTCCAGATTACAGCAATCAGTCACGTTTGATAAGACGTCTGTTGCGGGGCAGGGGGGAGAACTCGGTGGAGGGGGGGAGGACAGGGAACAGGTGAAGGCCAGCAGGCCTCCGGGACAGGGAAGACATGCTAGTTCACCAGCCCTCTCACCTTTGAACCGTCAATGTCTCGGCTCAGCATCACTTTTTGATAGTTCACCTTCTTACAACCCAGAACAACATAACGCCAGTGTAGTTTCTTGTTGAGGGATTGTACAAAGTCATAATCACAATGCTTGAGTTCAGATTTAATGGGCAGAGCAACAAGTCGGTATTTCAGAGTGCAAATTAGCTATACAAGCTAACCCTATACTGAAACAAATGAACATATACTTTTACAAAAGATAAATGGCAATGCCCCTTTTCCCTTCATACACAGCCATTAAATTCATTATGTGAGGCTGGAAGGTCTTTAAGCGTGCTAACTAGCTGTCTTAGCGAGGAAACTACAGGCTAGTCTGCCTAGTTGGAAGTGTTAGCTAGTCTAACAAACCTAGCTAGCTTAACAAGCTAAATATTTAGTTTGGCTAGACAGACGTTCTCAGATACTTGCCATAGTATTTGTAATAGAAGTTTCTTCCTGCTTTACCTTTCGAGTGTCTCTCTCCGGGCTTTAGATAATTCTCCCATAGCATTTAGGCTAACAAAACAGCTAGCTGAGGGGGCGGGGCTTCTTTATTTAAATGACTGGGACGACGCCCACTTCCTGAAAAGGCAATATACTGTATAGTTTTATATTTTTTACAAGTTTATAATGTTCTTAATAGCCAATTTAATTTATTTCCTTGGTGTCAGTGGCAGGTTTCAACAATTCAGTAAAAAAAAAAAAAAAGAGTTTGTTTTCGGAGTGTTTGTTTGATTGACAGGTGTATATTCCTATGACAGTCAGCTGTAGTTGTTGTTCTCCACCTTCTTTCCCCTAATTAAGATTTTCTTGCATCCGATGGCAGCAAGGTGTAATCACAAAGACGAGTTTAAAAATGTCTTGGTGACAAAATACTGTTTGATTTAAAAGTAATTAAAGCTTAACAAGTATGCATGTTAGTGTTTGTTTGATTGACAGTGCTCTCAGCCAATGACAGTCTATGGCTTGTTCCAGCCACCTCAGCTCCACATATTATGATTTTGTGGCTCCTAAAACATTATACTTTATTCTTTATTTGAATCCATTTTTGCTTGCTAGTCTTTCTGAGGTCCACACATTCATAAAATAATAAAAATCAATGGCAATTTAAATTCCCAGCATCAATGGAAATGGTGGAACAAACCAAAACATAAACATAAAATTAAAATAGTATCAGTAAAATAATAATAATACATGCGTAAAGGCAGATAATTAAAACTTTGAAAGTAATTAAAAATGGTCAAAATAAACAACAACCCAAACCTCCCTGCTGAGATGGCAGGGAGGTGTAAAATCATACAATAGTAAATAAATAAATAAACTAGGCCTCTTAGAATTACACATGGACCCCTGGTGGGAAGACACATTGTCGGGCAGATCAGTTCATCCTGAGAGGAGCAGTGAAAGAGTGAGCTCTCCCTGACAAATGGCTCCGGCATAATGACCTGTGAGCGCTAACAAATATAAATCGCTTTCTCTTGCATTTTTACTGTCGTCAAAACAAATGCTCATTAGCCTTTTATGAGGGATTGTGCGAATAATAAATAGATCCTAATTACTCCCCCCCCCCCACCCCACCCCACCCATCACAAATGCAAATGTGTGAATTTAAAAGAAACTGGTAGTAAAACAATAGAGCTTCTGTCCCGGTCTAATATTATATTTACAGTTACTGAGTTATTGAGCAATTAATGGTAATTTGTGCGTGCAGTGCTTTACATTATTGTATGCACTGATTGATCTGCAATCACTCCTGAATTCTAACCATTTTCCTCTGTTCTAATTATGCTAAAAGGTTATTTTTTCCTCACAGTTCTGCTTAAAATGCTTATTAAAGCTGAACACTTGCTGACCTTTGACCTTCTGATGATTACTATAGAGGTAAAATGTTCAGTTTTGCAGCACATTTAGATCACACGTTTGTGGTTTATGATATTTGCACTCACCCTATCCTGCATGTCAATCACAGGTATATGCATGTATATGTGTATATGTATATCACAGGTATATGCAATGTGCGCATGCGCTAATAAGTGCGTGCTGCCTGATACGGTTGCTCCGCTCGTCTTACTTGCTCTTTCAAATCTTTTTGTTATTTAACTTTGTACTTATGGGTTTTTTGTTTGGTGTTGACTTGTTGGAGTCGTGGCCTCCACAAATGTGCTGGTGGAGAGGTTTTTGGTGTTTCTGTTCGCTCTGGA
>JAVQJD010060627.1:0-12765 GCA_036023655.1 Nannoperca australis | reverse complement strand
ACACACACACACACACACACACACACACACACACACACACACACACACACACACACACGATTTCTAGTAAAATCAACCTCTTGAAAATTACATTTGGCATTTCTTCCATGTTTTAACTGGGGAGAAAAAATATTCTTGTGACTTATCCTTTGTGCATCATGCAAAATTCAAGGCATGTACATACATTATTCATAAGACTCAAAAAGCATGGCTATACAAATAATAAACAACTTTGGTAGGTACAAGGCCTGGGCCTACAGGGTGAAAGTTCTATACATACAATTATCATCATGACTTGTCATTGGTCTATTGAGGATGGCCAAACTCTACAAGCTCCATTGCCCCGCAGAGCGGTTTAACACAACATTACAGAGGAACGGCTTGCGGATGCCAATTAAGGATTACAGTGGGGGAGGGTTAACAGGCAGAGGCTTTAGTAGAATAATACTGCATAAAAATGCAGCCTGCATGACTGTTCCATTGAACATGCTTTGTCCCTCCATCATCAAGACTCATCAAGGACAAATACATCAAAAGGGGCAACACTACCTTTTTCATGTGACTGGTTTATAATTCTTACAATTACTGATAGTGAACAAAAAACGCATTAAACTAAAAATACCAAAATGTCATCAGCAGAGGATGTTGAACTGAAAAGATAACTATATCTTTTTATATTATATACATTATTCAAATATATTCATGGAGTTAATTTTGTGCAACTAATTGCTTCTTTTTGTTTTACATACCCTGCTGCTGTATTTGCACTGTATATAATATATGATCAACTTGATTTATATATTAACAGTGTTACAAAGTGCTTAACAAAAAGAAAACTAAGCACAACTAAAAGATACAACAAACAGCACCCAGTAAAGAAGGTAATGTATAAACAACGATGTAATGAAATTTTAGGCGATGGAAATATGTTGCTCATGAGAGAATGGACCTTATGGGAGCACAGTGCACCTACCTCTCATTCCCAGGCTGAAACTCTGAAAGTAAGGAGGGCCGGCGGCGATGGGGCTGGGCCAGGTGGGAGCTGTAGTCCCTGGCATGATGAGAGTGGTAGTCAACCAGTCCCACTTCCTGGAACACAATCAACAACTGGTCAGAGTGGAAAAACATACCCCGAATGTATGCCTTCTCTGTGAGAATGATGCATAGACCCCAAAAATATTAAAAACCTTTGAATAGTCCCATTCCCTTCCCTCCTTCTATTTTCTAAGTTCTTGTTTCACAAAAGTGGGGCAACCCATGCAGCTACTGTAAACGTGTGCCTCTGCCAATCAAAGACTTTGGGACACAGTCCATCAACCCTCATCTCCTCCTGAATGTGATGATAAGAGGGAGTGGTAGGATTAACAACAGGTGCAGCTGTGGGGATCCTGGGGGGTAAGGCTTGGATTTATCCGCCATGGAGGAACAAAAAACTGGTCACCTCTATATCAGCTAGAGGCCTCTTCTTTGAAGCACAGACAGCTTTGTCCCCGATACGTAGAAGAACATAGCATTGATAATTAGGAGATGTGGGCGGAAATAATGGAGGATGCCTTGAAGCTTAATGTGACTCAACGCTGACAACATGAACTTTCAACTTAAACATCTAATGAGGGAACGGTTCTGTGTGCACAACACTGTAACCTGGGAATGTTTCTGTTGGAAAAACACCAGTGCCCCTGGGGTCAGGCCCTCTTCAGTAAATCAGAGTAATGCCCTGTTTACTAAATATCCACCAAGCAGGAAGGGCCCGAGCTACAACTTTTGTTAAATATCTAAAAGTTTTATCTATAAAAAATGTTTTTTTAAAAAGTTGAGACATCACAGGTTGTGTTATTTAAGGCATTGTGTGGCAGGCCCCTTACCGTGTGTGCCCTTTGCAGCTGCAGTGGCAGGGTGGCAGGGTTTGGCAGGTGCCGTGTGTCCACAGTCCTCCGGCCCGGCGGCACAGACTGGGGATGAGAAGACATGGTGGCACAGCTGCTTCCTCTACAAGCAGGAAGTAGGTGTGGCTCCAGAGCAGATTGCGTGCATTATTGGATGTTTCTCATAGCCAGCAACCTTTAAAGAAAAAGAAAAAACATGAGCCATGAGACCTCTTTTGTACTTCACCATTATACCTGTAAAGAACAATGCATTAAGGGGCAGCAGTGGCGCAGGATGTAGGGCAGGTTGTCCATCAATTGTAGGGTAACCCCCAGTTTCTTCGATTTGGAGGTTGCTTTGGATAAAAGCGTCTGCTAAATGTAATGTAATAAAGCATTATGCAATATGCGTATCTGTTGCTCGAAAAAAACTTGATGTGTTCTGGCTAGCACCTCTATAGTAGCTAGAGATGAAAGTGCGTGTCTGTCTCCTCCGGATATCAGAATGTCATCACCTCCCTACCACAGATGCTCACTCCTCCATTGCTCCTAGAAAAGGAGTGAGTTCCTGCACCTGCTAGATTGAATCCCTCCTTTGCTGCCAACTGAATGGCCCACTGTCCTCGCACTGAGGACCCACAAACAGAGACCAGCCAAGTCAAGCGGCTAGCTCGTAAACCAAAAATACTTAGAGTTTAATGGGGCTTTAGAGGCAACGTAAATAACTCAATGACAGAGATGTAGGTCTTGAAAGTCAGGCACTAGGTTTTAACTCCAGATGACGTTATGCAAACTTGAGTGGCCCCATCTACAAAGAGTGTGTCATATTGACCAAGAATGATAATACAAGTAAAAACAGGAACGAACTAAGCTGTAGCATACACCCACATACCACCTCTGTAAATACTAAAAAGGTAAGAGATGTTTATTCTAGGTAAAGAGGAAAAATAGAGAGGCAAAAGGAACGGGCCATAATCCTATTATAGTGACTATGCAGATTACAGCACACACACTGACAGAACTTAACTGTATTGTTAAAATTGGAGACAATGCTGAAGAGGAACAAAGTGTATCACCGGAAAAAGGTTTGAAGTAATTTTATAATCAACAAAAGACCTGGTCAGCTCTTAAAAGCCTATGATAGTAGGAGTGGGTAGACTAGTACTCGTGACATGTGTCCCAGTGAATGTTTCAGCACTGTGCGCCTCGCACAACAAGAGGAACAGTGGCAGAAATATGGGCTCTCAACGTGGCACTGATCAAAATCTTGCAGATGCTAAAGGTGCTCTGTAATTCCGTTAAGTGAATGAGAAATAATAATAATAATAATAATAATAATAATAATAATAATAATAATAATAATAATAATAATAATAAGTGAAAGCTCAATGATTTAATAAATTAATCATTTATAGGATGTTCCCTGAAAACTGATTTGGTGACAACCTAAATAAGATTTGCTTAATTTATGTGATTATAACACAATCCAAATAAAACACTTGTCCTAGATGCTATGAAAGACTTATTCATATATTATACAAAATTAATAGATCACGTTTAGTGACCTTGAATTAATAATACCACCTCTCAGTCCAGTCGTGCAATCTTGTTTGTGGTGACAGACGACACAATGAGCAATGTTATTGGCGGGAAATACAATTCCGTTTTCAATAATAATTTTAAGCCTGAATGTAATATTAAGTGAAAACTAAAATGACACTTGGTTAAACTTATAGCCAATGGTCACCATACTTCCCCTTGAAAGTCCCAATCAGCACAGGGTTTGAGAAACTCTGCAACCAGTAGCACTTTTTATAGCACCATGAATCTGAAACCAGATAATACCACAAAGCGCTTACATCGCTGGCGAAGTATTATCTATAGTAGAGTGCCCGTGTGCCAGTCTCCATTGTCTGACTCTAGACTTTTTTTTCCTGTACAAAGAGGGCCAGTATGTACCCTTCCTTCCTGCTCGACTGTCACAAACACAAAGTGTCACTTGATTTCAGTTATGCAAAGGGCTCTATTATGAAAGGCTGAACATGGCTCTGGCTTTAAGGAACAGAGGAGCTCTGTAAACGTCAACTCAGAGAGGCCACGAGATAGGAAAACACTGCTGAAATTCTCACACCAACTGGAGACTTTGCCTTTGTGTGAAGTAGTCTGTGGCTTCAAATTTGTTCAAGACACTCATCTTTTAGTCCGACAGACCTGGATAAACAGACCGCACAAAGGGTAGGGCTAAAGTCCTTGAGTAGACCTCACTGCTGGCGAAATACTAGATGAGAAAAACTCATGATGTTGACGTAGCATGCAAATAAGCACAACAAAAGGGCAGAAAAAGAGGGCAGCATGACAAAGAGAGGGTGAGATAAGCCATCCTCCTTGGAAGCCTCCCTTTGATGACTGTCCAGTCCAGAGAGATTCCCCTGAGAAGGACGAAAACAAGCCTGAGGCAGTCACAAGATCTGCAGAGGACAAAAAACCTGAATCAAGATGAGAGGGCCAACACAATGAGAGCGCTTTGACATAAACTCTGAGGCGAATGGGGCCTTCCAGACGAAAGGCTAAACACATGCACTGGCACTGCTACAGACACCCACAGGCAAGTCAATGGCTCACTGCCAACTCTGCGAATGAACTCAGTCACCTCACTCTCTCACTCTAGCGTGCTTTCCTTCTCCCCTCTCTTTTGCTTTCGTCTTCTTTACAGAGTAGAGTGGGCCTCAGCCTTCAGCAGTGCAAGCCAATATTTCATCCTCTTACTCCCCACCCCCTCCCTCTCCATTTTAGGAATGGCTGTGGAAATACTAGCACAGAGCACACAGACAGCTTCCAGCCTGCCAAGGAGAGCAGGAGGCTGACTTCAAACAACAGTATAATTCTACTGACATAAACACTTAATCAAATCTCTGTCTAGTCTGACTTGGTAGCTTGACAGTCAAGCTCTTGAATATAGCGCAAGGGATTCAACAGTGTGTAACAAATTTGATAAGAGCCTTGATAACATGGCTTGGACCTCAATTGAACCACGGGTGTGATCAGCCCATCGCCGCAATAACGTACTGTTAATTATATGCCGACAAAAATATTATGCCAGTATTTTTCCACAGAAAAAACACACAAGGCCATTGAGCTGTCAGCAAGGACGTCTGCAACTATCATAACAACCAAAAGAGATGATGGCTCCATACAAACGCATGGAGCTGTTGTGAAAAGGCTGAAAAGACAACTGTAATGGGCATATGGCTTGGTCTGGGAACAACATCAGAAGTCTATAAAGCATTGCCCTAGAGAGCTGAGCTCAGGGGAGGGGGGCTGCTAGGACTCTCAGCCTAGGAATGTGGCACCCTGTCAGGTCCCATAAGGATTTATCTCTCCGGAGCCTCATTACCGAAGGGCCCCGGACAAGGAGGCTCTCTCTTGCTTGTCCTTTCACTCGCTCACCCTCAACCTTAATGCTAAGCAACTTACATACACTATACATGAATGCAAACACTTTTGACGCTTATCTTTGGACAGAAGGGGTGGTCCAGATCACGTTATGAGACATATACAGAACAGTAATAGGACCCTAACATTTTGTGGAAAAATTGCACTGACTTTGTATTTCTGAAGACAAACGAGTGAGCTTCTCCACCAACATTCAGTCAGTCAATCAGTCAGCCAGCCAGCCAGCAATAATTACCACTAAATCAAAGAACTTATAAATTAGCGTCAACACTTATTTGCAGATTGCTCTATAGCCACCCTTAATCTCCCTCCCCACACACCCACCCACCCAAATTTCAATGAATCCACTGAGGCTTCAGTATTCGGACCCTGAGTGTTTGCAGGTCATGTTAGGTTGCAGAAACAAGGTAAATCTGTGTGGTAAGTTCACAGTTACTCAAGACAGACACAGCGGAAACCCAGTTTTTGTTTTAGAAAAACAATCAATGGAGTTCACTATAACACTGAGATTACCAATGCAAAGTTCTTACTGAGTTCCTGACTGCTTTCTGTGTAATAAAACCTCACTCTTTGTACCATTAATGGTCTACTCTTCTTGCCCTACATGTGGAGAATTGCATAGCAAAAGTTAAAATTATCAAAAAGCAGCGAGGTAAAGATGAGGAAGTTGCAGTACAACAGCCAGCAGAAAAAATGGGATGGTTATAGCAAACTAAAGCTGCAACTAACGATTACTTTTGTTATCAATTAATCTGCTGATTTATATAAAATGCCAAAAAAAAAAAGCTCATCACAATTCCCCAGAACCCAGTGACCTCTTTTTATTATTGAAAAAGCTGGCGATTAGTTTTGTTTTGATCGACTAATCGATTAATCAAGTAATCGATGCAGCTCTATGGCAAACACCGATAAATTATCAGTTGGACAAAAGACGGAAAAATACTCAAATCTGCCAAACTCTAGTACATCTCTTACACTACCAGCAAGCAGTAACATACCAGACAATGCTGTGAGACATTAAAAAAGGGGAAGACAACAGAACATTAAAGTAGTTGATAGTGGGTACACATTTAACCTCAAACAAAGCAGACAGGATGAACAGAAATGCACAACTATCAGAGGAATGTCAAAAATATTTAAATCCAAACTAACAAGGTCACCATTACTGAGCAAATAGGTAAGCAAGAAAATGAGTTGCTAACAGGGAAGTAAAACCAAATATGAGGTGACAGAAAGAGGCTATAAAAGGAAGCATGTGATACAATTACTGACTGTGCGCGAGCCTGATAATATATTGCAGCTCCTGGCAGGCAGGTGGCTGGTGTGCATTGCTAGCAACAACAGTGAAAGAACACCCCGATACCCCGAGCTGATGTTGCCGTACAGCTGCTCAACTTTCAGAAAGGAAATCAACGGTCACGACACACAGTCAGTAACTGAAGACACTGAGAAAAGTGTGAACACCCAGTCAACTTTGGCACAGCTATAATTTGTCTGACAGGAAGAGATACAATCATCTCCCTAAACCACAGCCTGTCACACGTTTCATTCCGAGTCCCACTCAACGGCACACTTCACCATCATGTTAGCGACAGTATGATTAGCACCAAAGAAAACACCTGCAGCCGCAAGTACGGGTGAAAAAAACAATACAAGTAATTGTGAAACTGAAAATGGAAGTAGCATTGAGATATAAAGAATGTTAAAATGCAGCACATGCAACCTTAAAATGGATTTCCTTTAGTCTTAATGTCAGAAACGGTGCTGGTAAACTGTCACTTTTATCAAATGTATTCTACATTTCCAAAAATAACATCATATTAGAAACAATCACTACTACTACTAATAATTTTGCTTCAAAAGATACACTTAGTCTGTATTGTAAAGAAATCTGGTTCAGAACTTTTCATTTATATTTACCATATGATTAATATTAAACTAAAGATTATTTATATTATAACATTCAAATAACTGAAAAGTGAGATGTCAAAGGTAGGCCACCTAACTAATGAGATATATTATACATTAGTTAACAGTTTATTTTGTTTGGATATCTTTTTAAAGTTGGTGCTAAAAGATGTGAGCATCAATTAGGCGACCACTCAAAACAACAGTGCTTCTTCCTTCTCAACCAAGAAAGTCTTGGATGTTTAGCTCAGAATATGATTCAAATAACCCGTCAAGATGGTGTTGAATGCTAGTGATTTTGTAATAAGATTTTATGGAGCTATGACCAGGACCCACACTTTTTTATGTCGTGGAAATATATTTTCACCTCACAGGTGATGGAAAAAGGCATTAAATTTAGTGTGGTATAGCTGCTCTTCAGTTGTGCTGGACTGTAGAATAACTTATTTCTATTTTGCAGATCATATCTATCATTAGCAATTTCTTAACACAGACTGTAAATATGCATGTCTGACAGGGAAGAGAGGAGAGAGATGAACAGGGCCAGTGATTGGCTGGCCTGGACCTCCAGATGTGATCATGCAGCTGTATCCATGCTGGTCAGCAGAGCAGCTATTGGATTTCCTGCCCGTTCCCCTGCTGCCAGCCGCCTCAGCGACACTGTGTGAAATTACATAAGGCTCCCCCCTCCCCCTCCCTGCTGGCCGGCATAGAACTGGGGCCTTCACACACTGCACACACAGACTTTTGTTTGATGGCTGAGTACATTTTTGATGAAAAGTTGACAACTTATTTCTATGTCTTTCAAAAACAGAATTGTTTTGTTATTGCAAATTTATTTTGTATATTAACCATATGCACCCCAACATATATACAGGTGTGTGTGTATGTGTGTGTGTGCGTCATGATAAAATACAGATAGGATTGACAATTCTCTCCAATACCAACATGAATCCCTCCAAGGGCCCTGTAACGTCACACAACATAGGCCAACTTATCAAATGCTTTGCGCCCCATGTCTTCGGTTACAATTTGAAATTGAATGCATTAACAAAGATGAACGTTTGTTCTGCGTGTGTGCCAGTGTAAAAAAAAAAAAGATCCGCTGTGTATTGTCAAATACCTCCACCACCTCTACTAAACATTCACCTTATAGTTTGTCGATTGTCTGGCTTACATTTGACCATGCAGACCTCAAGCAGTTATACCCCAAACGTGAAAAATCAGTTTGCCAGATGTAGCCTGGACATGCAAAGATAACATTCTTCAGACGAGCCGAGAACTTGCTGCATTACAAGTTTATATTGTGCCTTTTTATCTTGCATTGAGATTTCAATATGGTTCATAATGCAATTCAATGTTACATTTATTTGCACAAAGGTTATTTTAGGGCTGATATTATTCAGACATTACACTATGATGCATTGGAGAAGTTTTGCATTTTTTGTAGAAAAATCAATTTTTACTCCAAGCTTTATTTATTGTTTTTAACGATAATGATTCAAATTCTTTGAGGGGTGGGGTCAAAATAAGTCACATGCTGATTTCAGTCATTCAGTCAGGCTTATGCATGGCAGAGATATATATATTTTTGTGGACCAACCGTGGTTGCAGCTAAAAATATATAGCATTGCACAGTGTCTTGCAAGTGATATTTGTTTAAGAACCGAAAAGCAGGATTGAAATTAGAATGTCTTAACAATTCCAAACTTTTGGGACCCGTTCCAATTTAGAAGCAGTGTTTGGTGCACCACACTAACTCCAAGTGTCAAAAAGCATCACTTTGGTGCCAAAGATCAAGCACTATACTGCAGTGAACCAAAACATGTCCAATACTGTTCACCCCAACGACAGCATTTAAATAGCCACGCCTGATTGACAACCACCAAGACATTACGCCACAAAACTGACACGAATGACAAATAATCACGGGTAGGTTGAAGGTGAATGATTGTTTGTTAATTATTGATGCCCAGAGTGACTCTACAGATCCTCTTGGATGGCACTACACCAAACACTACTCAGGTCAGCAGGACACAATGTGACAGCAGCGCTCTGATGTATGAGGTCTCAACTTACAAATCTCTCTTTATTCTCTGTTGGCTCTGTTCTTAAAGCCCACCTGACATTCAACTCACCATGCTGAGGAGCAGGAAATAAAACTGAGGAGTGCACTTGTCTGCTTGGGATGACCTACTTCCTCCCTGCTACTTAATTATTCAAGAGCTTTGAAATGTTCTTCTGTATGGCAGCATGCAACCCGAGTGCCTCTGTTTGACAGCAGCCTCACTGAGGTTCCATTTATGCAGAAGAGGATTCAAGCGTGCATACGTGCGTGTGCATGTGTGCTGCCAAAAAAGAATGCCCATACATGCTGGTGTTATTTACACAAACAACATACCAAACCAAACATCCCAACGAGATTTGATACACTAGGTTTTGAATTATGGACAGAAAAAACACAGACGTCAGATGTCACACAAGCAGCTTCGTGTTTTGATGCACTCGGGGCACTAATTTGATCCAAACTGCACGGTCATGGATCCAGCGCACATGTCAAGACAGGAGTTCAATCCTCCCACACAAACACACCGTAACCTGTAATTACACTCCTCGTAAGCCTTGATGCCTTTCACTGTTACATTCACTCGTATTTCCACTGTAAGATCCTCAGCCCTGAGGTGTGTGCCCTTGGCTCACCTTAGCGACAAGCTTTCCAGAAATGTGAAAAACAAACTGCGCTGCCTGTGACAAAAATTCCTAGTAGAAAACGTTAGGCTAATCAGAGAGATAAATATAAACGCTACCCACAGCTGGAGCCTACACACAAACAAGAGTAATGTCCTGTCATCTGTGTTGCGTAACAGAGTCAAGTGAATAACTTAGCAGCAAGCCAGTTCTAATCTCTGCTAATCCGCTGTCTGCCTCTCTTTTAGTATGTTTAAATATGGGTGATTGCGGTTTTAATATCAACTCCATTTCATAGACAGGGGAATCTAAATAGAAAGAATAATAAATGACTAACCTTTAATTCATTTCTAAAACCACACAAAACAGAATACAAATAAAGTGATATTATATAAGGCTTTTAAATAAGGGCTGGAAGTACTTATTTTGTTGGTCCATTTATCTAGAAGTCTTATTATATTGATCAATTGTTTTCTTGTATTTATCAATGAAGACCAAAAGAAAAGTACATTTAGCAGCTTAAAAGGCCAAAGCTTCATAGTGTTCTCAATAGGAAAAAATAATAAAGTTACACCATTATAAAACATCTTTGATAGAGGATAAAACAATTAAAAGATAATTAAGTAACTGACAGTTGTTTGGTCAAATTCACAACACAACAATAAATATGTAAATGATGAAAGAGGCAATCCTTGTCTAACCCCAGGCTTCCAGAACACGTATTAACACATACTCCAAACACTAGAAACATCTAACATCACCACAAAATGAGAGTGCTGAACAGTCTTTTGTTTAGGTTACTATATAGACAGAAAAGCAACACATTCAACATCTTAAAAATATGTTGTGTCGTTTTTTCTGGCTAATTTGAAAGGTTGTGGGATTTCACTGTTGCAACTTTTAACTTGTCAAGAAATGTTCTATTGAAACAGTACATATATATGTAGCCTGAAGGACTGTTTGTATAATTGATTCTGGAGAGGAATCTTGTTTAATGTTAGGGGCATTAGCACAATATTTATGAAAGACAAAGAGAAAGAACTGAACTTAGTATTTATAATAGTTTTTGTCATCATGGTTACTCGTTTGAGCAGCATAGGCTAGATAAACACAAAAACTCAGAAGTGTACAGGTAGCAGGTTCACACACGTATTGCCACATCAATTGGCAGAGCATCCGGTATCAGTACAGTCTCCATATGACAACACTATACTGTAACTGCAGCTTGAAAACAGGGCTGGCAAGCACTCAGAACGCAAATGGAATAGTGGTAGTCTAAATATTGTTAAAAACCTTGAGGCCACAAGAAAAAAAAGTAAATGTTTACAGAACCGACATTCCCTGTTAAATTATCAATTTTTTTTAGAGCAGCTGGTGATCTTTAGAAGAAAAAATAAACTAATGAGCGGTTTCATTTCTTTACACAAAGTGCATTTAGAACTAAAATTAAATTAGAGCATTGAGAACATCCATATGTTCTCTACTGTTTCAATGACATCTCAACTTGTTTTTTCGTATCATTAAAGTGCTTAAGAACTGAGACAACTTCAGGGAGGAAAAAAAACTCAATCACTACAGTTATAATCATGTTGGTTTGATGAGGTCAAGGATTTTATTTCACCCAAGTTAGTAACAGTGGTTTTGAATATTAATTATGTTGAGACAGTGTGGCAATTAGTAAAACAAGCATGATTATCATTTGTTAAATTGAATTATTGCAAGCAGCACCACAAATTCCTGGAGAGACAGATAAATCATGTGGCCCCTTTGAGCTGTACAGAGTGACAGACGCAGAATCAGTCTGACCTTCAGACCCCATTAACCCCTAAGCCAGCAGCCCCGAAATACCCAACCCCCTCCCTCCCTTTGATGACTGCATCCTCACAACTGCTACCGAAATATGAAAGCAGGAAGGCATTTGAGATTACAGGAAAATGTATTAATTATTTGGCTATTTGTAGGATATGCATGACCTCTGCACGAGCTGGTATCCTTAAAGATGTCACAACCGTGGTTTTTCCATTTGGCAGTCCAACAAAACAGTACAAGTGCTCAACTCCAGCCCCAGCGTGGCCACTGGGACTGAGGTGGCACTGTTCAATGGCACTTTGATTGTGAGTAATTTGAGGTATTGCAACGGACCAGCTGTGCATGATCATAATATTGTACCACACTGAGTCAAGGATAACATTCTCCACACACGAAATCTACCAGGTGCCGTCCACTAGTGAGCAAGAAATGCTAGACAGCTGCTGTTACTCATTCAATGAGAGGGAAACTGGGTGGGAGGAGGGAATGGGCCTGGGAGGCAGTTACACAGCGACTGCCTCATATTTCCCTCTTTGGTTTCTGCGCGTTAACTTACGGATTCATAAAGTGCGCAAACCCAACCTAGTAATCAACAACCACAATTCAGGCTAAGGCTTCAACAAAGGCTATTTCCAATAGAAAATGTCTTAAGACCCCAACACACCCAGAACAGGTTGAGTTGGGCTCTGTGGCCGCCGCTGGCTCCAGTCAGTCATCGTCATCTGTAATCTGTAATCTCAGGGACGTCGCTCAAATTCAAGACTTTTCTCCTGTCTGGCCTTGTTTCTATAAAGTATATCATATCCTACGATATTATAGTAGAATTGTATGTATTGTATTTGCTAATGTACAAAGATAATCTGTTCTTAGACTCTCTAAGAACATTGACTAAACAACAAATTGACAACAAACTGCATATTCTAGCTCTTTTCGATTCTGCCATTGGCAGCGATGTACTTACTTATAGCACTTGTGATTCATCACCAGCCCTTACAAGTTTGATGAGACATCTTGTTGTTTTCGATCTTGGTTCTATGCACTT
>JAVQJD010060626.1:0-18724 GCA_036023655.1 Nannoperca australis | reverse complement strand
GAAGAGAGGGGTGACGTGGGTGAACCTCGGTACGTTGAAGATCAGACGTGCTGCTGCATTCTGGATCTTCTGGAGGGGACGGATTGCACAGGCTGGGAGACCGGCATGGTAACCATTCTATTGGAAGGGTAGAATGGTAAGCTAACCCTAACCCTAACCATGAGATTTGGTTCAGACATTCATGTTCTGCTCAGGATGAACTGGAACTTTGTTTTGATGCCTCAAAGGTCATGAAAACATATTTTCCTACATGAAAAGTTTTTTTTTTCTGCCAAAATCTAAAGTTTTTTTTGTAATATGAGAGATTTGCTGGAAGAATATTAGGGTTAGGGTTATTAGATTAGATTAGATTAGATTCAACTTTATTGTTATTAGGCTACTACTACAGTAGTAGTCATCTGCTGTGAACCTACGTCATGAACTGTGGGAGGGGATATCGATGTTTTCATGCCCTTTCTGTATTCTAACCAGGCTAAATTGATTTCCCGGGCCTCGACTTTGATCTCTGTGTTTACTTGTCCCTATCAATACTCCTTCCTGCATTATCCCAGCCTTCATCTCTCTTTCTCTCTCTCTCTCTCCTCAGTGGGTGGCAAATTAATCCTGTTTCTCTTGTTCCCTTTAATCAAAGGCCCATCACGCATCATGCCCGGTCGTCATTAAAGGTCAGCACAGTCGGCAGGTGAGAAGACGCAGAGGCTGCTGATTTACTGCTAAATAATCCAGTTTGTGATTCCAATTTTCTCATTATGACTCGTTTGACAAACAGAAAGTCGATACTGATGATGTGTCCTGCTGTGGAAATGGGTCAATGGAGTAAAACTGCTGGGACTTTCAATGTGTTCAAACTAAATGGCACCAGTGGTGGAGGAAGTATTATTTCCTCTATTAAAGTACTGATACCACAAAATAAAAGCACTCTACTTCATTAAACCATCTAATAGAAGTATTATCAGCTTTATGCATTTAAAGTTCTACTGATGCAGTAAAATGTCTCCTGTGACTGAGATCTGATTCTATCTGACATTATTAGATTGTTTATACTGAAGCATCAACGTTAGAGCAGCATTTTACTGTTGGAGCTGCTCATGTGGAGCTAGTTTTATATACAGTTAGCTAGTTTTATATAAAGTTAGCTAGTTTTAACTGATTTATATACAGTTAGCTAGTTTTAACTGCTTCATACACAGTTAGCTAGTTTAACTGCTTTATATACAGTTAGCTAGTTTATCTACTTTATATACAGTTAGCTAGTTTTAACTACTTTACATACAGTTAGCTAGTTTAACTGCTTTATATACAGTTTGCTAGTCCAGTAGTTCCCAACCTAGGGGTCGGGCCCCTCCAAAGGGTCACCAGATAAATATTAGGGGTCGTGAGATGAGAGAGGAATATAACAATGTTCTGATGCACATCTGTTTCAGTTTTTGTACTTTTCTCTAATCATTGATTTTTTTTTTGTGCAAAATATTTAAATGTTTTATTTTATTGAAATTAAATCTTAAATTGAAATGTCTCTTTGGTGGAACTTGTGTCCATTAGGGGCCTAAAATAGACTTATTTCTGTTAGGGTCCACACGTTGTCTCTATGGTTTATAACCTTTAACACATTTTATACTTTCATCTTGTGCTTTTTTTTATGTTATTTTAAAGATTTAAAATCTTTATCTAGAAACTAAAATGTGATTGTGGCTCAGCAGGTAGTCCACTAATTGCAGGATTGATTATTGAATTGTAGTTAATTGCTGTGTGTGTGTGCGTGTGCGTGTGCGTGTGCGTGTGTGTGTGTGTGTGTGTGTGTGCGTGTGTGTGTGTGTGTAAATCACGTTGGATGAATGTGCTGTATAAATGGGAACAGACATGCTTCAATAATTGAGACCAACAGGAAACATTTCCATCAGTCTACCTGCTGATTTTGAAGGTAAATGGACAAAAGGGATTTGAAAGTGCGGAGAGCTTCCCCCACAGAGCTCTCTTCAATCAGCAAACACAACAAAAGCAGCTCTTCCTCTTCTGAGGATCCTCTCTTGGTGTGAATGACTGGGCAGCTCCTGAATGCCTCTTTGTTGACTTTCTGAGAGCCGCTGTAATCAGCAGCACTGCTGTGAGATCTCACCGGGGCCATAAAAGTGAAGCTCACAATGATGTGAATGATTTTTCAAATTGCATTTTAAGCTTCAAAGAGCAGCTGGAGAATGGAAGTGACATTTAGTGTCATACTTAATGACTCCTGTATTACAAACTGGACAAAACTGGTGGAAATATTGTGTTTTAATCTGCTGTTTATTCATTTAAATTAACATTTCAATTTATGGAGCATTCATGATGCATTGACTCATTGTTGCTCATCAAATGTAACACTGTTTGTGTTATATATTATATTTTCAGGGCTTTCCATGCTGTCCTGACTGCTATTGATTTCTTTGTTTTTCTTAGGTAGAGATGGAAGCTTTTGTCACATCTTGACATTTAAACCAGAGCTTTCTGTGAGGGATTTAAAGAAATCCTTTCCTCTGACCCCTCACCTCCGATCTCAGGGAGGAACTCTACAACAAACTCAAGCCGCTCACGTTTGTGGAGACAAACATGTCAATACCAGAGCTGTATTACTTCAACAGAGTTTTTGAACTGTTGCATCACAAATCTTAAGGTTTTGTCTGAAAACTGTGTGAACATAATGCAAAGATGTTCCAACTGTTGCCTGGCATCCAATCACGGATCACGTGTCCCTCTTTTATTGTGTTGCTTTGTATAAACTCAGTGACTGGATCACATGCTGTTATACCTTCGTTATGTTTGTGAACTGCAGCCGACGTAAAAAAGAATAAACATCAGTCTACTGAGTGGCCAATCTCTGAACCTATCCACTACCGCCGACGATGATTTAGCTTCTGAGCTCAAAGGGCAATGTTTCTGGTCTTCCAGTTCAGCCAGCGGATAAACATTTAATGCTGTATGTATGTGTGCATTTATATATGTCCATATATCCATGCCAAGACTTCCTCTTTTGTGCGACATTGTTTTACTCTGGCAACCCATCGGCTATCATCTGACAATGTTGTGAATGCAGAAACACACACAAAAAATCATAAAAACTGATCTCTAGGGTTCTGAGATTGATACAAAGTTCAATCTTTGTCAGATGATGGCCAATGGGTACTGAAATTGCTTATTTTGCTCTTCACACAGACTGTTTGCATCCAAAGCTCAAACATGCTCAAAATCTCAAAGCAGAACGCTTCTGAAACCAAACTCTTGTCCTTTGCCTTCAGGTTCTGCAGTCGCATGCAGAAGATTCCTGTATGGCAGACTAACATCCCCACAAGAGATGAGGGCGACAACAGCAGCAGCATGATGGTGCATCCAGCTGCAGACTGCAGGTCAGTGACAAAGGAAACAGAATAACTGCTGCAGGCAGAGGACACTGAGGAAATGTTGAGTGTTGAGTCTACTAAAGAATGACATTGATGAGCCTTAAAATTTTTCTTCATATTTGCTTGTAATTTAATTTTGAGAATTAGATACTAATAGTATAAATAAATCTATATCAGCTTAAATAGATCAAAAGCTTTCCTTCTTTGGCCCAAATCTCTACATCACTGCACCACTGACAGGGACACACCTAGGAGCTGTGAGACGAGCAGTGTCAGCAGTACATTATTGAATGCTTTTATCACAGGATTGCCTTGTGTAGATGTCGGGGTGCACCCAGTGTGGTCAGGGCTGTCTGATGTAAAATCTGTAGGTGCACAAGGGCATTAATCCAGGATGCTGCAGACTGCCTGAGGGAACATCCCACAAGGTCCTTGTGCAGGAATGTTAAGATGGGCTTTGACATCCTTCAGATGAATAAATAAAAACTTAAATACATAATCCATGAAAGCAGCTCATGGGAACATACTGTAACATACTGTAGCTCAGCAGCATGCACTGTGGACAGCAGGATATACGTCTGTGGCATTACATTACACAACAATGTTGGTGTTTTTCTCGTAAACTGGGAATGGATAGCCCACACTCCAATTATATGGAGCTTCATGTGAAATATGAGCCTCACTGTAGTGTCCACATAAAAGCCTCTGCCTCAGGTAACGTTATTGATGTCACAAAGTGCTGTCCCATTCCTTATACAGCGTTTTCAGCCTTAACACCCTCTCTTGCCGTCAGACATTTACGCTGAGCGTGCAGGTGACATCAGTTAAAGTCTGTTCAGGTTCAGTGCTTTGGGCAAAGAGTGCACAATGGGATTGGTCCAAAGAGTAGAGAGAGAACACAAAGAGATAAATACATTCAACAGCTCGCATATATCCTTCATATCCTACTTTAAAACTGCTATAATCAATCACACGGTCTATGGGATGGATTGTCTGTTCATGTTCCCCTCAGGATGAACTGTAATAACTTTGGTGATCTAGCGCCACCATCAGGTCAACATTTACACACTTAAATATATCTCAACATTTAGTTGATGGATTAGCACGTTTTAAACACATTCATGATCCCCAGAGGATTAATGACAGGATCTCTGACTTTTCATCCAGCGCCATCATGACATCAAAGTTTAGTTTATGACCAAATACCTGCAGAGCTAACGACATCTTTGTCACTTTGTGTTAGCATGCTAACATGTACTAATTAGCACTAACAAGCTAAACTGAGATGGTGAACATTATGCATTCTAAAGATCAGCATGTTCGCAACCAACTCATAACAGCAAAGAAGTTCAACAAATGATCTTTAAAAGGTGATTAAGTGTTTACAGCATGTTTGCCCTCGCTGTCCCCCAGTGGCCCAAAACTCCGTTATTGCAGGTTTGAGAACGAGTGCAGCGATGAACTCCTTCACATGCTTCGCCTCTGAAAGGGAAAAGATAACCAAAGGAGAGTGTACGTCAGACAACTGAAGATGTAATTACTTTATTTGTATTTTTTATCATATCCTACAGAATGAGTGTTTCAGTAGATCCATCTGTGTCTTAGTGATGGAGAAGTAGATGTGCTGTGTTCTGCAGAGATTAAAGATAAAAGATATGTAGATGTAGTAAATATTTGAACATTCTGTATAGCAGACACAGGCAGTAAGGCTAAATGACACCTGTATTATCCTCCAACAATTCTCTGCTTTTTACCCAAATAATAAATCTCTTTATTAAGTTCCTCACAGAAGCACATTTAGACTGCAGAGAGCAGATTGTTGCTTCCAATGAATGGAGTATAAATCTTTAAATGGGGTCTGGACAATTTAAGATTGACAGACAGGCTTTGTTAAAATCACACACTCAGGTAAACAGGTATTGTTCAAGGTATCCCACGCGGTACTCTGTGATTCAACAAACATTCCTGCTGTTCACACACTTTATTTGGTCTTTTTCAAAATGACACAGGTAGGTGGTGAAAATCTCAAACTGGCAACAATGATAAATAACTTTTACTGAGTATCGTGTGGGAAGAACCTGCCAGAAAATGAAAGCACGTCGGTTGTATTATTTTTATGAGCTTTAATGGGACACACGTGACATAAAGATGCTGTTGTCTGACCAGTTTCATTTGTAATGTAGCTCAGTTAAGACAACTAAGAACCAAATACCAGTCAGTTTTATTACTTTATACCACTTATAACCCATATTTTTGGATGCTAAAGCCAAAAGTCACTTACTGACGACCTTGATGGGAAGACGATATGAATTCAAATTCAGATTAGATGAGTTTGCCAGTGAGATTTAAAAAAGGGGTATTCCACTGATTTATTACTGCACTCCTGTAACTCCGTCAGACTCATGATGGACAAATGCACATCTTCATCTTCCTTGTCAAACCCTGACACCTATATTACCCACAATGCACGTCTTTATAACTCTACACAAACTTATTCGACTGTGGAGATGAACTGCGCCTCACTTGGAAAAAAGATGAGATCAGATGGGAGCAGCAGGGGGCGCTGTGACAAACTGCAGCATTTAGTCAGTTTCCAGCAGCATCAACACATATACAGGAAGTCACAGAAATATTTCCATCCTATTAGATCCACCCGGAGTCGTAAATAAACTTTATTATTCTTCACATCAACCGCATGAGATGTTTAACAGATTAAACCTTCATGGAACAACATTCAGCAACAATCCTGCATTAAATATTAAAGTTACACAGAAAAATTGGAATTTCTGCAAATCTGCCGCCTCGTGCGTGACATCAGAGCGAGCCTGTTGTTTTCACCTTCAGCCCCGACCAACGTTGACTCGAGTGACATCACTCAAGGACATTGATCGCAAAGCTCCCTCTGGAGACACTAAAGGCTTTATTACTACTTGTTTGACACCTGGAAACACCTGCTGATGTGAACAATCAGTTCCTCTTTAAATAAAATTCAGGATTCACATTAAATGTAGAAATTGGCCGTTTTTTTGTTGATAGACTCCAATGATGTTGTAAACATCCGAAGGTGCATTTAGACTGAACACAAAGCAAGTTTCCAACACTAACTGTGTGTGTTTGTGGGAGTTTCTCTCCTCTCTCCTCTTGTTGGAGACGTTCATGACGTGAGGTCTTGTATTTTATGTCGTCTCCTTCCATTGACTTTGTATAGAATTGCATCATCTGCAAAAAAACACACCTTCACATCAGGTTAGCAGGATACTGTGCTCAGTAGTCATTAATAATTATGCTGCATACTTTACTTTGTACTTACACCTATATGCTGGATAAAAAAGTATCCATGTTAATGTTACATTATGTTCTATCACATAGTTCTACCCACAGTAAAGACTGCATGATGTTTACTATCCCCTCCAGGGCCCACCTCACCTTTTTATTCTGCAACAAGTTCTGTGTGTACAACTGAAATACAAACCATCACTCCAACAGCTCACGCCAACTTTTTCCATCTCTCATGGGAAGACGAGTTAAAGGCTGCTTCGGGTTTTCATTCAGACTCAGGAGGTTGAATAATCTGTGTATAATTATGTGCAAAAAGACAGCGAACAGCAGTAATTGGCACCTGATATCCCCTCTTCCCCTCCTCTAACAGAGCTGAATTTGAATAATCTTGACAGTAGGGCACACACACACACACACACACACACACACAGCGAGAGATAAGTGCGTCTTGAATAAAAGAGCTGGGAGTCTGGAGATATGGGAGAAAATGACACATTCACTGTCAAACACACATTTAAGCACTGATGGACACAAAATCCTTTCAACTGCTCTCTGTGTCTTTTTATGTTTCTAGCTTTCCCTACTTCCCCATTTCACCATTACACATGACTACAGGAACACTCAGGGCTTTACCGGTTTCAGCTCTTTGGCAACTCTTGCTTGTTTACAGTAAATGTTGGTAATCTAGGAATTAAAGCCGTATTTCCTCTGGATGCTGAAATCAGTCTAAAATAACAATCATACTGTACATACAGATGTGGGGTGTAATGAAATGCTACAATCTGCATTTGCAGCCATCTGTTATGTATCTGGTCAGAGGGCTTCATCTGTTCTTGCTTACAGTGACGATGCGAACACGCTGATGTTTACCATTCAATTCAATTTTATTTTATTTATATAGCGCCATATCATAACAAAGTTATCTCAGGGCTCTATCACATGGAGCCGGTCGAGACCAACTTCCACATCATGTGCACCATGTGCACAATCTTAGCATGCTAACATCAGCTCATTAGCAGGAAACACAATGTATAGCTGAGACTGATGGGAATGTCATTGGTTTTGCAGATATGGGATAACTTAAAATGTCAAAGGTCAAAGTGACTTTATTGTCCCCGAGGGGCAGTTTGGTGCAGAGCCAGCAAACAATACAATCAATATGAACAACATGGATTTACATAGAAGTGTTTAACAGGCCGGCAGCAGCAGAGGAGTGTCTGTCCGTCTGTCCTCCTCGTTGGTTGTTCATATAAGGAAGCAACCTTTTCTCTGCTGTTCAATGCTTCTGGCTTTGTACAGTTTAGAAAGGTCATTTAGATTTGTGCCAGCAATTTTACTGCACATTTTAGCAATTCCTTCTATTCTGTTCCTGCTTTTCAAGGTGACCAACAAATATAAAAGAGAAGGTCAGAACAGACTCAATAAAACTAGAATAAAACATTTGCATAAAAGTGGAGTCAACATTAAAACATTGTGAGCTTCCAATAAAAACTCATACGTTAATGTTCCTTTGCACAAACATCATCAGGATTTGGTCCCCTGTAGACATGACAGCAGGAAGAATGGATGGTCAGTTTTTTGGACACATTCATCTGCACATGTGACAATAATCTGTGCACGTGGTGACTGACACTGGTGAGAGGTGAGAGGACACAGAACCTGTGGAGGATAAAAGGGCCTCAGATAAGACACCATTGACCTTCACCTTTTGAAACCTATCTGTTAAAAAGGCAACCAGCCAATAAATTGGAGCACGATCAATGTTGTGGAAGCCAGTAAGGCTATCTGCTACAAAGTGAGCTTGGATACAGTTAAAAGCTGAGAAGTCAATAAAAAGCAGTCGTTCAGCCATCCAGGTGATCGAGGAGCCCGTTTAGCACCCCTGTCTGGGAGTAGCACCCACAGTCTCCTCTTTAATAACCTTCTTCTCAAAGCACCAGCCTGTATTCACTTAGTGATGTTGCTGTTTTAACCTTAGACACAGGTACAATGACTGAAGCTCTATGACTTCGTGAAGATGATAGAAAATATCAGATAACAATTCTGCGCCGTTCTTAAGAAGTCGACCTCCAACATCGTCTGGTCCTGAACTTTTACCATTCTGAGGAGTTCAGTTAACTTGTCTCTGTTAAGTGTCTTAATGTACTCTGGGCAAGCATTTATTTTCTCAGGTTCTTTGCTAAAACCAACAGTGTTTAAACGCTTATGAAAGATCTTTATGTCATTAGCAAGTTCAGAGACAACCCAGTCTTGTCAGCGAGGGGAATGGGATTCTTCTTGGATTGCACACCCTCCCATGCTGGGCGTCACTTACCAGGACTCACAAGGGTTTCTGCTTTGTCCTCATCATTAAGCTTAGTGAGTTTAAGTTCCTTCTTAACTTGCTTGTGCAGCTCCCTACAACCAATAGCATCCCGCTGCTTAAAGCTATTCCACTGGATAATTGTGTTTTTAACAGACTTTGAACAATATAGACTGACTTCTTGGGGATTACTGAATCTTCACAAAGTTTCTATATATGCAGAAATCCTCCAGTCCGGGAGAATAGATTCCAGTCTGTGGAGATGCTGAAGAGATTCGTCTCAGGTTTTGTTCTCTCAGGACAGTTTTCTAGGTCGGAACCACATCAACATGCCAAGACGAGCTCTCTGCAACGATTTGTAAGCTCCCTCAATCGAACCGTAGCAAAGGGTCCAAACTTTTCAAATTCCTCGTAGGACGAGTTACATATTGGTTACAAATAGCTTGAAATAATCCGTTTATGTGCTGTATGAAACATTTTGGATCAGAAGAATACAAATCCAATCATAATGATGTGTACTGTTAAAGTTAATCAGAACTAGTTCTCTTATATTTTCTACTGTGTTTCATTGTTCATACTTTCTATATATATTTACAGTAGATGATGTAAAGTACTTTGGAACGTGTTTTTAAAAACCGTGCTATATAAGTAATGTTTTACTTGCTTACTTTATCACTAGCCCTGAGTAAACTACATTACCCAGGGGGCACCATGCAGGGCCAGTTGGCAGCCAGTAGTTTACACTACATCATGTTATTAGTAACTCAAACATGATTCTGGCTCCGGGAACACAAACGACTGAACGAATGCTGGTAAACTAGAGAAAGAAGAAACGTCTTATTTCTGATCTCCACTTTTATAATTTGTAGCACATAAAACATATTTTTAAGAGTTATAAATGTGAACGGGCTCCTCTGACAGCGTTTGTCTGGAGTTTTCTGCATTGATGTTGCCGTTAAATACTGAATCAGATAATATAACCTATATATTATATATAATAAAGTGTGTGCTGTTTCTTTACAACACATCACCTGCCTAAATGAACTGCCACCTGCATAACTCACTGCTCTGATTGTCTTACTGTCTACGTCTTTACAGCATTCAATAATGTTGTGAACATCAGAAATATCACTATCTTTTATTCACTGTAGAAATTTAAAACCAAAGTAAGTGGTGGTTTCCCGCTCCGGGTGTTGTAGCTATTATTCCTCTTCTGTTATTTATATCTTGAATTAAATGAAGATGTAGTTATTGGTTTATTTAACAGGGACAGTGCACATTAATAAAGATTTTTACTTTAAGAACAAAACACAAGATTAAAATAATAACTGAAGAGTATATTTAATGTTAGTAAGAACAAAAAACCTAAATATACAACATGTTCAGGTATAAAAACAGGCAACACAGAGGCTCTAATAAGACGGGGGATATTATGGACTAGACTTGTGTCTGAGTTTAGTGTTTCTTTCTCTCCAGTCCGCTTCCCAAAAACCTCCATATTTCCCAACAAGAATTCCCAGTTTGAAAAGCCTGCATTGATCGCCCACTCACAGCTAATGATGCTCTCACTCTCAATTATCCTGAAAGCTGTCACGACGATTCTCCGGAGGCCTCACGGTCTCGTGTGCAGGAGACACGAGGGTCCTCGTGTTACCGAAGACGGCTGCAGAGGCGAACTGTGTCGACGTTGATCTGTTGAAATGAAAGTTGCTGCATAGTGGCGTCTGCGTCGGCATTCGTCTCATGAATAAGTTGTGTTTTTAATAGCGGGAGCTTGTAGTCGTTGCACAGGCATGTACTGACCGTGCACCTGTCTCGCTGCATTATTCAGCATGTTGTTCATACTTCAAATGATAGGCTGTACCGCTCTGAAATATTCATTGATTCCATAAAATAACCATCGATACAGGAAAATGTGAGAGCAGGTTCCCAGTAGAGCTGGCCTGTGTTTAACTGCTGCACATCTTTACAGGAGAAATCCAAGGTTCAGCTGTGCCACTGCAGGGACTGTATGTTCTCTTATAGTGTAGCTCACACTATGCACAGGCAGAAAATACAGCGACGCAAACACTCTGATGTTGGCTGGTTTGTTCTGACCTGCTCCGAGCGTCACACAAAAAGGAAAAGCAATGTGTCGCTCTGTTTCTGCTGCATTACTTCACCTCCAAACTATCTTCATTGGTCAGAATCGACGCTGATGTCAGTGATGTTTCTGTTTTCTCAGCAGTCAACGTGGCTGAAGAGAGGAAGCTGAGGAAAAACAGTCAGGAAAGAGTTTCTGTTGGTTGGATTGCAGAACGTAAGATGCTTCGTACCTGCTGACTTCCTATTCGAAGAAAAGATGTTAGTGATGAATAAATAACTTGCACGCTTCCTCATTTGCAGAGGGAGAAATCTCATCTGGAGGATTTTTTGCTCACCATGTGCCAGAGTTCGCTTGCCCGCTCGTTAGGAAGAGGTGTCGGCTGTCTGAGGGGCAGGTGGTGCACAGAAAGAGGTTCTGCACTTATGGTGAAACAGTTCGGAACCTTTTTCCAGCCCAGAGGGCACTGCACCGTGTTGGCTTGCATATTGGGCCACCGTAGAGGGCACTATATATATATATATCTATATATATATAGATATATAGATATATATAGATATAGATATAAACTATTATTATCAATGTAATTCCTTCAAACACAAAGATAACCTTTGCATCCACTAACATACACGGAACAAATTAAAACATTGCTATAATTTACAGTGTATTTAACTTCATTCATTTTACTAATTTTACCTCATGGAACAATCAATTCAATAAGTTAAATCAAACAAACATCCAGGTGCACATTAGAATTAAAGTCATTTCAGCATGTTATGGCAGACATATCCCGGTCCAGGGGAGGACAACTCATCAGGTTTATGGTTACGTAAAAAATACAGTAGAAACACTTTACAAATAGAATGCGTCACAAGAAATGTCAAAATATTCCTTTCACGTCTCTGTAACCAGCCTTGTGTAACCTTGTGAAGTGCATTTCAACAACACGATGAATAATTGAGACAATAAAACAGGAGCTGGATCAAAGAATTGACGTACAGAATAAACAGCTTTGGTCTTGTCCTTCACAGCCAGTTACCTGGAGCTACCCGGTTCACTCAGTGAGGAACAGGGTTTGCTAAGTGCGTTACGTTGCACGGAAACTAAACGCTGTCACAGCATTCGAGTGGGTTTGTGGCAGGATGTAAGGTGTAAGAATGTGGCTGGCAGCTAGTTTGGTAACATAGAAGTTGAGGATGTTGGAGAAGGTGAGAGCTTTTGTGAATGTCAGACTCGGAGTGCGAGGCTGTGGCTATTTCCTGGAAGCAGCACGTACCAGTGCAGATCTGGTTTGTTCGTTAATCTTTTGCCAGCACTGGTAGTGTCGTGTAGCAGGTAGTCAGTGTGTGTGTAGATATTGTGCATATTATCTACTCTCACACACAGTTTACAGCAACCGGGACAAGAAACTGAATCATCCACTTATGTAATATTTCTTCTTACGAGATCAAGTCAAAGTCCTCAAGTGCAGGTTTGTCAGGCTGGAGACCATTTCTGACAACCCACCCAGGGTCCTGACACGTAGGCTACAGCCAACTGAGCGTGTGAAATTAGTACATATATAACAAGTACTGTACTTAAGTACAATTTGGGCAAACTATCTAACTGTATATAAAGTAGTTAAAACTAGCTAACTGTATATAAAGCAGTTAAAACTAGCTAACTGTATATAAAGCAGTTAAAACTAGCTAACTGTATATAAAGCAGTTAAACTAGCTAACTGTATATAAAGTAGTTACATTGATACAAGACAT
Organism: Nannoperca australis; assembly: GCA_036023655.1. NCBI lineage: Eukaryota > Metazoa > Chordata > Actinopteri > Centrarchiformes > Percichthyidae > Nannoperca > Nannoperca australis. Next base: position 5,932 of record JAVQJD010060626.1, on the reverse strand, counting down.
TACTTTTACTGCAGAACCAGCAGATTTACAATTGAGCTGCATGATGCTTTTATATGCAGGACTTTTACTTTACTAGTATTTGTACATTGTTGTGTTGGTACTTTTACTTCTTCCTCCTCTGTCTTGAAAAAGACAAAGTTCATCCTACAGCGGGGCCACTACGCGACACCCTCACGTCGTCTGACATCTGAGGTCTGGATCATTTGCAAACAGACCAGGAGCACTGGGAAACAGTGAAAGCCATTAGCAAACAAAGCCACGCTGGTGGCACCAACACCTGACATCCTCGACATTATCTCCACTCGCTGCAGCTTCACAAGCACTAATCTGCTAAATCTGTTGTGATTTGTGCTCATTGACAAAGCGCCCCCCCCTCCTGCAGCCTCCTGTTGAGTAATCCAGTTGTTTACATGTGGACTGATTGGATGAGGAGGTATGAACAGGAAGCTGGAGCTGGTGATCAATACATTCATGATTTATCTTAAAAAGCACAGTTCAAGCAATAACATGTAAATAAATCAACAAATGGTAACGTCACTGTGCAATAGCAATAGGCTACCCATAATAATAATGTACATTTATACGTTTTGTATGTCTATTTATTTTATTCTCTATTGTTTAAATGTTTATATGCTATATTTGATCTATTACTGTTTTGCTGCTGTAGCCCTAAAATGTTTATTTTATCTTCAGTCAGGTTGAAATGATGGTCACACGCAGTGTTCTGGAAAACTCTGGATCAATCTCCTTTTACAAGGAGTGGAGGGTGGAGGGTGGGGAGGGGGGTGTTGGGTCTTCTCCTTTCCCTTTCTCCACCCGTCATCCTCCACCGACCTCCCACCCTGACCCTCCACCCTGTGCTGTCCTGCGTCCCAGCAGCTCCGGCCTGTTTGCATTCCTCTCAGTTAATAAGTGTTTCTCTGATCCCTGGCGGGGGGGTGTAAAGCCCCACCACCACCACCTCCTCCCCCAGCTGTAAAGACGACAGTGATGCTGCGAGGAGAACAGAGGAGATGGTGTAATAAAGCTCAGCCGGTGACACGCTGCTCTGTTTCAGGTGAAGGTGAATAAATAATGAGCAGCGTTTCCTCGTGTGAGGCTGAAAGTCTGCAGCTGCATGGACGAACATTTCCAACTGTTCCCTCCTGTGAAGTCAATCATTCCCTCAAGAGGTTATTAGATCACATATTAAACCCACAGCTCAGGAACTCGTGGGGTTTTTATCCTTTATTTTGAGTCTGCAGCCAAACAAGCTAAATGCTAAGACTAGCATGCTAACATACGTACAATAACAACACTAACATGCTGATGCTAAGCTGGTTTATTGTTCGCTAACTTAGTTTAGCGTGTTAGCATGCTAACATTAGCTCGTTAGCAGTAACCAGAGTGCAGCTGAGGCTGATGGGAGTGTCTGTAGTCCTGCAGGTGTGTGTGTCGGACACATGAACATGTTGACCTGATGGTGGCGCTACATGAAGAGTCAGAGCATCACCAGTTATTACAGTTCATCCTCAGGGGACTGTGAACTGCATTTCATCACAATCCATCCCATAATAGTTGTGTTGAGATGTTTGAGTCTGCAGTAACGTGGTGGAGCAGCATGATTAAAAAGCCAACTGACCAACAAACACATGGCAGGTACCTTTAGAGCTGATGAACTCCCAGACAACAACAACAACAACAACAACAACCAGAAACCAACACACTACAGTGGGAAGGTCAGAGCGACACACGAGACCGGTTCAGTTCATGTTTGAAACATCTACGAGATGTATTGAGTTTATTAGACGTCACAGAGACACACTGAAGGACAGAACAGGCTGATGACGTTTCCCCTGAAGCTGGATCACTTTTCATGGTGGGGGGGGCTCCTGACTCTGGTTTCATTGGCCGTTCTGGTGGCGCTGCGATAAAACACGGCGAGAACTCACAAATCAGCCAGCGGCCGTTAAACGGTCGCGCTGCAGGCGGCTGATAGCAGCAACATCCCAGACACATGGAGGGCGGCTCTCGGCACTCTGGCTGGATGCACCGGGCTCTCTGCTGGGGGGCCGGGGTTCAGCTGCAGACTGTGCTGAGCAGCGAGGGGGTCTGAGGCCTGGACCAGGCCCGACCGGGTGTGTGCGGAGGAGGCCTTTGTCGCTGTGGTCTCCACGGCAGCTCACCTATTGAGGGCCGAGTCTAAGATATGTAAAGCAGCAGTGTTTCAAAGCGTTGCCTCCGCTGGGGAACAAACAAAGAAATAAAGAAATGAAATGAAAGTCTGGAAAGCAGCGAGTAAAGAGCGCGAACACCAGAGAAAGTCCTGTGTGGTGGCGGCGGCTGCAGCAGCCAAGCCGCGTGCTGGACTCCGGCGGAGCCGCGAGCTGGAAGACAAAGGAACCATTAAAAAGACTTTTGTGTTCCCGTTGAGCCGGTCCAAGTCCTGCAGGCGGCTCGGTGAGGCTCCCCCCCAGCACTGGAAGGCAGGCCTGGGCATGCCCGGCCAAGGTCACACTGTGGCCTGCCCCCCCCCCGCAGGTATCAGGTGATCTCCGCTGAGCTGCTGCTGCACACGTTCCTGCAGCCGTGACGTTGCCGGGCCTCCTGCAGAACCGGTGCCGGTTGTTTGTTCCCGTTCTTCTGAAGAAACACGTCGTGCACACGAGTGTAAGCTGAGAGTGTTTGGTAACCGACTCTGGGATTTAGAGACCATTGTTCTGTCACTGCAGTGACTCATTAACCTTTATGTTACCTGGACAGCGTAACGTCGCACAGCCCTCGAACACAACACGCAGGACAAACATCTGACAGACCAAAACACAACGTTCTCCTGCTGCAGGTCGTCTTCACAGATCTGATACGACGACACCAGATATTTAGAAATAAACTGTCACACAAAGCATTTCCTGACCAGCTGACCAGCTGAGTCTGCTCCGAATCCTCCAGCACTGGTTTGGATCCAGGCGCTCTTCAGCTGGTGAGGATGGAGGTTATATTATAAATATTGAGCGTGTGAAACGTGAGTGGAAATACTGGATGTAAACACAACACATCATCAATGTGCAGAAACACAACAAACACAGCTTCAGCTGGTGAAGACGAGCGTGTTCATGTAAGAGGAAGATAAATCTACACCAGACACCTGAAGGAGGAAGAACAACGCAGAAACCTTCGTGCCATGACAACAGTGTTTGTGCTCCAACGTTAGCACAACAGGTAATTAGTGCTGCTGTCACTGACTTCCTTTTATTGTTCTCAGACTCAGAACTTTTTCATCCAAATCTTTAATGAATTTTCAGAAATGTGTCCATGTTTCCATCCACTAGTGTTACTATTCATGGACAGAACCAGGTAAGCAGAAGGAGAGGTCGTCATTAAACAGCTCGGACGTGTGTGAAAAAGGGTTTTGCTATATTTTCATGCACATATGGAAACTCACAAAGAATCAAAGCAATGGTGCATTGAGGCGCTTCGTGTCAACCTGTAAAGTCACAGATGTGAAGTTTCACAGCCCGTGGAGACTGAAGCTGAAGAGCAGGACGTGAGCAGCCAGATGCTGGTTGTTGTAGTGGGAGTATGAACGTCTGAACGTATGAACGTCTGCATCTCAGAGACGACACGCGTGGATTTCATTACTTGTTGCTTTTATAGTTTAGCTGAACCTTGTCGCTGTGGAGGGTTACTGGTCTGCAGAACTGGCTTTGTCATGCTGGTCTTCTGCTGCCTCATTCAGTCCCTGAAACACCTACAAAGGAGCCCCCCCCCCCGGCGTAATGAATAAAGAGGCCCTCCCACTGTTTCCCTGGGTATTGTTTCCTTGTTGTTACACAGAGTGTGTATTGCTCACTAAGCCTGTGATGGATGTCGGATTACCCATCAGCCTGTGTCTTCCTGACAAAGAGAGCATCAGACACACACACACACACACAGAGGCTAACATGCAAGATCCTGCATACAGTCAGTTACACATCCTGACACCCTGAACGCATCATCATCCACACAGCGTTCACGTTCTTATAGTGTATAACACTGTAATAACACTTCTCACCGAGACCTCTGATATGTGATGGTGCAACATTAAAAGGTCAATCAGCTGATTGATTGGATCTTCTGATTGATTTGAAACCTTTTCAAAGTGTCTCGTGGAGTAAACAGTGTTTCATGATGCAGATGTACTGCTGTGGCAATAAGACAAGACAGGAAACAGGAAGTGACCCGTGCTGTGTAACACTTCTTGAAAACATTCCTGAAACAATGAAGTCGTTCATATATAACATGTTTAAGTCGGAGTTCCTCAGGGCTCTAAACTCGGTCCACTGCTCTTCTGTTTATGTTGGGTCGCGTCTCATTCTACAGATTTTACTGAGGGACAAGTACTAATACACACTGTAGGAACAGTGTGTGTGTGTGTGTGTTCCTCTGCAGGTGTTTCTGCAGATGAAAGAGGTGTTTATTGTTGTTGTTGTTCTTGTCTCCTCCTCTCTCTCGCTCTGTAAAGCCCTGCAGAGGAGCAGTGTTGTGAAGTTGTGTATGAAGCTGTGACGCTTCGAGAGAAGAAGCCGCTCTGAAAGTGCAGCTCGTGTGTTTCTGACAAAAGGAAGTCGCCTCGAGAAGTTTCACAAAAACCAGCTCTAATAAATCTGGGGGCTCCATCCAGACCTCTCTCTCTGTGTGTGTGTGTGTGTGTGTGTGTGCAGCACCATCAACCCCACAGCTTCGCCAAGACCAGGAAGAGACCCCCCCGCAGCCCCACATGACAATGGTACCAGCGGTTACCCAGGAGACGGGCCTTTCATTAGCTGTGTGATAAAAAAGATGTATCCCCCGTCTCTCTGCTCCGTCCAACATCTTTGTTGTGTTGGTTTTTTTGGGTGGGTGGGTGGTTGGAGGGGGGGGGGGGGCAGACGAGCTTCAGGTCCCAGCAGATCTCTGACCAGCGCAGGAACACATAATCAATACATCCGACCTCCCAGAGTCTCTGAAGAATCAGAACTTCATTCTGTCCCCACACCTTCATTATCTGGATGTATCTAGATGTTTTCCTGTTTATTTATTAATCCATATATATTTACTTTAATCTCCACTGTTTAAATGTTTGCATCTTATATTTTATATGTAAGTTGAACCTTTATATTTTATATCTGTTACTGTTTTGTCACCTTTGCTGCTGCAGCGCTGCAGTTTCTCCCCTGAGGGAATACAGGTTCATCTCATCTCATCTTAATACATTGTTTGGCAAATATTTCCCTCCAAAGTCCACTCAGTAGCAGTTCTGGAGCTTTTGATGGTATCACATGATCTTCTTCAGCAGATGTCAGCAGTTGCCCTTGAGTTGTAGACGATGATCATGAGATAGGATCAAAAGCTCCACAGCAGCTACTAAACGGAGCTCGTGGTGGTTTCTGTCGACGTGCACGAGACATCTTTAAAGTGGAAAGCATCTACAATCATAACTGGCTCTGCTGAGGAAGATCATGTGGTGCGACCGAAAGCTCTGGAGCATTTTGTGGCGAGAGTGTCTTTATTATTTGGACACCATGCGACTCTGATCGTGGGTGTGTGAGGCAGCTGTTGGTGCAGCTGTGACATGGAAACGTGAACATATTAAAATATGAAGCGTGAGCAGCAGCTCGTCGTCCTCCACCGCTGCTGGACACGGCTGCATCATCGTCCCGGTCACTTTGGGTGTTTTGGCGTTTAGCACTTTCAGTTTGCAGCGTTTCTGGGTTGGAACGATCAGTAAGGGTTAGCGTTTCATCAGCGGGCTCCTGTTACCTGCAGCCGTCAGCGGAGCCCGGGAATAATACCTGCATCAGGTTACCAAGGGCCTCTCACCTAACCAGCCGGACACATTATGAGCCCTGCAATCCAGCTGGAGAGCCAAATCCAGCAAGTAATAGCTGTCCGGGAGGGCGGGGGGGGGGGGGGGGGGGGGGGGCCCCGGCAGGGG
>JAVQJD010060619.1:0-47395 GCA_036023655.1 Nannoperca australis | reverse complement strand
GGTATAGATAGATAGATAGATAGATAGATAGATAGATAGATAGATAGATAGATAGATAGATAGATAGATAGATGGAGTACTTTAAAAAACCCATGATGGAAATTGTTTTGTTACAGCAGTAGCAAATACAATAACTATAAATCAAACCACAATTGCAAATCTGCAGAATAGATCTATATATCTCTGGATATAAAATTATAATAAGAGGAAATTACAGTAAAAGAAAATAAGAAAAGAGCAATAAGTGAATAATATATATAATATATGACTCCTGTTTAGACTCCTGGCCTGACCCTAACATAAATTAGCAAGAGATATGTAGCCTATTATGCAAGTCCAAACATGAAACAAATATGCTACGAGCTAGGTGCTTTTCTCTCATGCTAAGCACATATTAGAATAGTATTATACACTGCAATATGAGCATCATCTGCACTACAATCAATTCAGTTCTGTCACAAACCTGTTTTAAAACCCTGTCAAGCTTTTTTTTAAATGGAGCAGGGCTTTGAGTGTGGAGTTCCTGTTGGATATGGTTCAAACACCTGTTCCCAGCATGCCCTCTGTTCTTTCTGCCATTAAATGCTAGTTTGTTCCACATTTAATCCTATGCTCTAAAATGTATCAGTCTGTCAGAAATGTTTTAAAATGTCTCTGGTTAACTCTAAAATATAATTTAGTCTCTGCCAGGATGATGACTGAAACTGTTGTTACAGCAACACAATTTTAAAACCATTTCAACTTAAAGTATAATTAATAATTATACTATAGAACAGTTCAGAGCCGGTGAACCCACTATGCCAATTTAGCAACAAAATATCACTGAACCTGAATTTGTCAAAATGGCATCACCCTCCAAAATCTTTTTTCAGAGTTTATCATTAAATCATAAATCTAGTCACTGTCACTATCTAGTCTAGGATGCTGACTTTTTGCCTGGAACATGTAGCTTTGCTTTACCTTCCATCTTTTAGCACAATGTAATTTATGCAGCCATCATGTGCATATTTAAAACCATATTACAAGCATTTGAAAAAACTCAAGTGAACATGTGCTAGCTACAGCTGATAAAATCAGCTTATTACATTTCACATTTGTTAGCCAAAAGAATCCATGGCTAGAAATGAATTGTTGACTAATTATAAACACCCCTTGTTTTAGAAATGATATATTATATATTAAATAATTTTGAGTGTTAAATCTGCCATGGTTATTTTTGTGAACTGCATTATGTGCTGTGTCAGAACATAAGGCTTGACAGGAGTAGCAACAGTAACTAAGGTTGTAAGGTAAAGCAAATTGTCTGTTGCAAAATCACCTCTGCCTCCAGCACCATTATATCATCTTTACACTAGTGGTTTCACACCAGTTCACACCTTCTGACTCTTTAATTACTCAATACAGCTTAAAATAATCATTAACCCTGCTCTTTCAGTAGTGCTGACTAAAGATAAGTCAGTACTACTACTTAACACTACTGACTTAAAGAGCACATAGCAGTTGTTTTACAATTGCTGGATACAGACACCTTCAGTGACTCTGGTGCCTTGTTAAGGCAGGGACCAGATCACAACAGTGCTTCTTATAGTGTTTAATGGACAGAAACCTCTTCTGCACATGAATTGTGGGAAAGCTGTTTATCCAAAGGATTATCCAGGATGCTTAGGGGCGAGAAGGTCGAAGGGCATTCATCACTAATCATCTGCTCATGCTCCCCATCTCTGACTGGCTCAGTGGCTAAAGATAATCCTTACCAACTGTGCACATCCCACATGCACACAGGCAGTCCACACACACACACACACACATGCTACTGTGCAGAGATGTGCTTGATGCTGCTGCTCTCTAAGCTAGCAGACAGATTACTTGGGAGTTGGATGTTTGGAAACTTGAGTTCAGTGTAGTTGAAAACACCCAAAGCCATATGTGTGTGAGCATATCTGGGTAGAATATCCTCCTGAATTTACAATGCAGGATTTGCCAGTGTTGACGAAATATGTGGGATATCATGTTGTGCATTAGGTGCACTTATCCTTTAGCTTACAGGCTCAGCTGTGCTCTGATTTGAAAAGAAAGATAAATGTTGACATAAGCACAAGGAAAATACAGCATTTTCTGCCATATTCTTGCTAAATGACTATAAAATAATAACAATGTTCTGATAATTTCTCCATGTAATGTAAGTAACATAACATTCGTCTGTCAACAGGTGCTGAATCTTTTTCTGGCCCTGCTGCTCAGTTCCTTTAGCTCCGACAACCTCTCTGCTCCAGACGAGGACGGCGATTTGAACAACATTCAGATCGCCATCGCCCGCATCAATTCCGGGGTCTCCTGGTTCACCGAAAGCATCGTTGACCTCTTCAATCGCAGCTTAAGGCGCCGAAAGACCAAAGACGCCGGTCAGGCCATCAAGCTGGTTGGAAATCACGTGGAAAGCAATGGGGGAATTTTTGGACGCTATGGAGAGAAGTACATCATACCAGAGGAGGACAGCTACATGACAAACCCGAACCTGACTGTCATTGTTCCCATTGCACCCGGAGAGTCAGATGTGGAGTTTCTCGAGGAGGAGGAGATTTCTGAGTCATCAGAGGATGAAGACAACAAACCGGTGAGTCATACATCTCCAGACATGTATATTTTCCCTGGACCTGAACCTTCGTGGTTTACTATTGTAGTGATCTTTGGACCAATAGTTTTATCTAAAATATGATTTACTAAAAATATTTACTCAAATAACCATGTCTACTAAATTTAAAGTGTAAAATAATACTTCCTGCCCTGCTCTGCTCTCTGTGGGTTGAAATGTTTAAACATTTTGCACACACTCCAAAGGTGCACTTCAGTTATGTCAAAGCAGGTGTATTGCCTTTGACTCCTGATAGAATCTAATACTGTTACATCGCTGTTACATCAAAGAAAAAGGCAAAATAATTCCACTATTGTACAATTTACAAATGGTAAATCCTCCTTGTGTGTGATGCAGGTTTCTGTGGATTTCAGACTCTAAACAAACCTAAATGAACGTTTATGCAGGTTGTTTTTATGCTTCCTGCCTGGTGCATGCGTAAGACAAACTTCAGTAGCCCATGCTGGCAACAAACAGTAAAAGGCAATGAATTTAAGATTTAGTTTATGGGTCCATCATTTCTTCATGCTATTCTAGGAAGTTTCCAGAAAAAAATGATGTGAAGTAATTTGGCACTAATTAAGGAGTTACTTGAGCAAAATGTGTCACTCTAGAACATTTTGAAGTAGATCATTTTAAAAACGAAGAGCAAACTTAACACTGACTCTATTTTTCCAATTAGTAATACATTATATAGTACTTTTCAAGAAATCTCTAGGAAACAATGGACACATATAATAAAGTGTTATGTTGTAATGTGACTTGTTTAAGTGCCTCATGTGTGGTTTAAGCTTAACCTTTATGCAAATGTTGTTCTTGTTTTTAAGCTTGGTTTAACCTAGGTGATGTTAATGGCAGGTCACTTACTGTCTCTGTACCCAGGATGATGCCAGAAAATGTTCTAGAAAGTTCTTTCAAAGGATTCATCAGTTCAGCTGGGTGTTTGTTTTGACTCGTAGTTTTAAGTGAAATAACATCCACCAAGTCGCATAATTTAATCAGTTTCTAATCCTCCAATTTTGATTTGTTGCTGTTCATGTCATTCAGAAGTAGGGGCACGATGACGGGGGTCGGGGGGGTGGGCTGTGAAGGGGACGGCAATGTGGAGGCTTTCCGGACACATAAGCTGTTAATCTGTCAAGCAGACAAGGTGAACTCTGATAGAGACTAGTGCCTTGGTGAAACAAATTTAAGTTGGGAATCCAGATGTTTTATTTCGCTTTGAACAACTGAGTTATTAGAGTTAATGTCATGGAGTAAAAGCTGTGTTCCAAGTGGAAGGGATGACCATAAAAACATTTGGTTTTTTTTGTATAGTTTTCTCCTAAAAAGGATGACCATGATAATAATAATAATTTTCTACATCATTAGCAATTTTACAAACTGGCCAAATGTCAGAGTCTATTTTGATCTACAATACGTTCCTGGAGAAGATGATGCAGTTACACTTCATCTACTTGGAGTTGCCAAAACTTTAGCAGTCACTGAACAACTACGCTCAACCAGTTGTGGTTTAAGTGTCTCGTATCTCAGCTACTGTGCCACTATGATCATTTAATAATGTTGATAACATGTTGGTGTTAGCTTTCTGTGTGCCACAAGAAGGTGCTAATCTCCATCAGATAGTCAGAGGTTTTCAGAAATTTTCACTTGACATAAAAAAGGTCTCGTAATAGGCCTTTTTCACAGAAGGCATTTGAACATGTTACAGTGGGAGAAACACATGTAAATAATAAAATGAATAATGGCTGAATTCCATTTAGCTGCTTCAGTTTCAGGGTCCTGGCATTGTGCGTGCTGTCTCAATGTCACATGTTCATGGAAACATAATCCGCCTACCAGCACCTCTGAAGCTCACTAATTAACACGCTATATCTTGTTTGTACAAAAACTTAAGTGTGAAAACAACACATAATGGGTTTTTGTTGGTTCATGTGCTGTGCTATATCTTGGCTGGGTGCAATAAGACTTGCCGTGAGCTTACACTTTGGTTTTTGCATGAATTCAGAGATATAATGTGTTCATTAGTGAAGGTTAGCTGTTTCCCTCTGTCTTTGTGCTAAGCTAAGCTAACCAGATGCTGGTGTTAGCTTCATATTTACAGTACAGACATGAGAGCGTGGTCGATCCTCTCATCTAATCCTCAGTCCAAAAGTGAATAATTTTCCTAAAAGTCCAACTATTATTGTTTAAATTCCTGTTACAGCTGTTTAAATAGGACAGAAGCAACGTGACTTCCGGTTAATTGGACCGGATTTAGTTTGGATTCAACTGACACAGGCACACACCCTGAATAACTTAAGTTAACTAAAGAAATATTTATAAATTTTGGCTTGAGTAAAGTTAGAATAATTAACTTGCAGTACTTATTTAAAAAAAAACATATATATATATAAAAAATACATAAAATATTAAGGTGCTATTGTTGCCTTCAGCCCATTAGACCACCTAATCCTGTCACTGTCTCTCTAACTTTTATGCTCAGTGTTTCTTCCTCTTGCTTAGCTCTCACTCAGCCTCCTTGTCTGGACTCCTCTATCTCTCTGTTTCCTGTGGGTCAGGGGTTTGTTGAGGTGGAGGGTGTGTCGCTCCTGTCATCTCTGGCAGGCAGACATCAGCAGGCCAGATGTGGAGCCAGGCCCTACAGAGCAGATTATACTGACACAGCTGAGCAGAGCCAGGCAGGGCCAGGCAGGGCCAGGCTGGGCTGCCATGCTTCGCTCCACACCACACCAGAATTAGGCATCAGGGAAAATGGAAATGAAAAAAAAAAAAAAACTCCTCCAGCCCTCCATCAGCTTAACTGGGCATGAGCAGCTGCTCAGCAATAAAGAAGGATGCATTTTTCATGTGTACAGATTTAAAGAAAAATGGCAAGACTCTGGTCATTAAGGAGTTACTTGAGCAAAATGTGTCACTACAAAATTTTAAAGTAGATCACTTTAAAAACAAAGAGCAATCGGCCCATGTATCACTACTGCATACAATACTTACCACTGATTCTGCTGTTATAAACTCTGTATAACACTGCATCAACAAAATACCATCAGTGCCCATTCTCTCTGCTGTGTCTTCCAGCATTAAGACTGGTAATGCTGGTAATCTGGTCTCCAGGTCCTGCGGATGCTCTTTAATGCTGGATTAGACTTCGTACTGGTTTATAGGATTGAAGCTGCACCTCTGACCTATAAATCATGTTAAATATGTTGCTATTACAACACATGAAAATCTCATTGAAATTGTATTAAGGCTGAGAAGAGATTGAAAGGCAAGGCTGTACATCTAGGTGAGGTTACTTTGATGGGATGAATCCACACTGAATACAGCTTAGACAAATGCTGCTGCACTGCTGTGTTTGGTTTGAATCTTATAAGCATGTTGCACGTATGGCCACACCCCAATCAGTGATGTCACAGCAGGTGTTAAGCCTTTGACAGCTGATGGAAAACACCTTCCAAAACAAAAAACTGTTAATTACTTTATGCAGGTCTATATTCTGTGCTACACCCGTGTATAACAACTCAGTACATTCATACAAATTCAGGTACATATTAATACATTATGGACCTAAAATTTGTGAAAATATACTTGAGAAGTTGGTAACAGTGGGACTTGTCACTTCTCAGGAGGCGATCAGCCTATCAGAGGGTAGCACGGTGGATCTGAGGAAGCCTGGAGAAGAGGTGGACAACTTATCAGAGCTGGCTGAAGAGAGTATGGAGCCGGAGGAATGCTTCCCAGAATGTGAGAATTAAGAATTTAGAGTTCTAACCCTTTTAAAACTATCAACAAACTGTACAATCAAATCTTTTGTATCTCTCATTGTACAAGTTCTTTTTACTCTGTAGTTCCTTCATGGGGATGTAATCTGTGCTGGCTTGTTTTTCCCGCTCAGTTTGCTCGAGGCACTGTCAGTGCTGTGACGTTGACACCAGCCGTGGTCTGGGCCAGGCCTGGTGGAGGCTGAGGAAGACCTGCTACCAGATCGTGGAACACAGCTGGTTTGAGACTTTCATCATCTTCATGATCCTGCTCAGCAGTGGGGCTCTGGTACGGCTGCTAAGTGCTATAAGAACAATAAGACAATAATTTATTATTATTATTTATTTATTTATTTTTAAATAAGCACTAATCCCTAAGGTTTCACTCCTGGTTGATTCATTTGGTTCCTGGTGGTAACAGCAAGTACAGTTTAATACTAAATTTCTAAGAATTGTGGAGGAACAGAAGAGCAACTAAGCAACTGTCTGTTTACAGTTTAGCCAAACAAACTCATTAAATAGTAAATAATCAGGCTTTTTCCCTCATGCCATGAGCAGAGCATATGATTCCATCCAGCATGGCACAAATAGTTTGTTTGCTTTGTCTCTGGTTCTCCTGCCAGAGATCAACCTGCCAACTGCTGTCAATCAAACCCCAACACGCCCCTCCAGCCAGCTGAGAAGAAAAGGAGCATTTCTGATATTTCCCTGAGGATCTTTTTTTCTTACGTTTAATAATAAAATACTATTAACAATACATGTTGACACTATTTGTGATTGCAAAAAGGATGTCTAAATGCCATTTCAGTTGGACTTTAAAAGCAAAACACAGACAGATGTTTTGTATGTTCAACCCATGCATTGTGGTGTGGTGGTCACACTGCTGTCCCTCTTCTGCTGCAGGCATTTGAAGATATCTACATTGAGAAGAGGAAAGTCGTAAAGGTGGTGTTGGAGTCTGCCGACAAGGTCTTTTCCTACATCTTTGTGCTAGAGATGTTCCTCAAGTGGATTGCATATGGCTTCAAGAAATATTTCACCAACTACTGGTGCTGGCTCGACTTTCTTATTGTGGATGTGAGTGAACATTTTGTGTGTTTTTGTTGCACCACATCAAATTATGCCAGAAATTAATCACTTGTTGAGAATTCAGGTTGAACTGTAATCCCTCTCCTTGTAGCTGAATGTAGATTTCATGTCTGTGGGATTGACAGCTTGGTGAGTGTCACGTTATTTACAGAAAAGCACTTGACAATTTATCTATGCTTTGCAATAATTGGCCACTTTCTTGACTGGAATTGTGCTCCCCCCACCATCAGTTACTCCTATTCAGTGGTGGAAGAAGTACTCACATGTTTTCCTTAAAGTCCCCCTCCACTCAAAACTATGTTTTCCTTCTTGTTCAAACTGTTGAATGTTTGCACTTCACTGTACAGAAGGATGTCTGTGCAGCGTTTGACACTAGAAGGGTGTTTTCACGTTCACATGCTTAAAGTGGAACGTTTTTATGCTCACTGAAAATCAGATTTTAAGGGGCCGGCCTACAAGCATGATTTGTGACATCACAAATAGTTTGCCCAATTTGCAACTTATACAAGTGTGATGTAGAAACCTGATGCCTGCCCGTGCACATACACTGAGAATAGACTTTACAGTGAAGTAGGAGACATCTTGTGTTCAGCAGGAAAACCTTAAAACCTTGGAACTGGAAAAATCTGGAATTTTTTATGAGCTAGAAGGAATTGATTCCTTTTTAAGGATGTGGAAATTTTTTTGGTGAAAAAAACATATCAAACATTAGTGTTCGAAACAGACTATTTGTATCTATGTTTTGATACATGTGTGGAGGGGATCTTTAAGTAAAAGTACTAATACAATTGTGAAAAAATACTAAAATAATTAAAAGTCCTGCTTCAAATTATTAGTAACAAAGGCTGCAAAGTAACTAGTAACTACAGTCATCAAATAAATGTGGTGGAATACAATTTCCCTCTGAACAATAGTGGAGTAGAAGTATAAAGTAGCATAAAATGAAAATACTCAATTAAAGTACAAGTACTCTACGTCAAAAGTATACTTTAGTATGTGTACTTAGTTACTTTCCACCACTGGTCCTATTTCAAAGAAACTCTACTCAACTGTTTCAGGATGAATTTACTAGAAACATACAGATTGATAAATCACACACCAAACAGTTGTTGCATTGTACAGTTTCACATTTACGTTCATGCCAGGATTTTGCCAAACAAATTAAAAGACGTTCTCCAGTGACAGGAGTCATGTTACACTGTGTGAGCAACGTCATATAAACTGTTGGCTTAAATGGATGTGGCTCTGTAGTGTGTAGTCATCCAAAGTGCCCGAGGCGTGCAGCCCGAGGCCTGACTTGTCCTCCTTTGATTTCACCTGCTGTTATACAGATTGCAACAGACCGCTCTATTGTTAGGGTAAGTTGTAGTTAGCAGGTCCCAGGTAAGTATGGGCTCTGGAATTGGAAACTTGCATCTGCATCACAAATGCTTCTGTGTTTTTTCACTCGTAAGTGCTTTCTGTTGTGATATCAAAAGCCACCGTCTTGTCTCCAAACAAATGCACTTCTTGTGAAATGTGCTAACGTTCTTTGAATCAATTACTTCAGGACCTTGGCTTTTATATCAAAAACAAATGCAGTGCCGTGTACTCTGAGGTTTATCTACAGAAGATCTGGGGTGCTTTATACAGCATATAAAAAAATCTTGGTTAACATACATTTTTAGTCTTACTGCTAATTTAGAAATGCACCGGTTGAGTTCATGTCTAAACTGTTGTGTCTAATTCATGTACTGAGTGTTATTTGTTATGTTTGTTCAGAGGAAAAAACAAATCCTGTTGATCATTGCAACTACGTACCTTTGGTTTTTCTCTATGAAAAGTACCACATTACTTTCTTTTACTGTGTTTGAGCATTTTTTAATTCTGCACTTTCTTGGAGCCAAAGACTTCTCTTGTCCCGAGAATAAATTTTAAGAATCTTCTTTAGATATATTGGACAAACACATGTGTAAATAGACTTTTATAAAGAAATATAGACCATTGGGACCTTAGTAGTCCCAAATTGTGTTTAATGAACTTATTGGATCAATTCGATGCAAATTGGGAAACAAATTTGGCAAAGACAGACATAAATTCTTTATAAAACTCACTCTATTTGATATATATACATATTTTATATGCATATATAGCGGAGTATGCATGCATGGACTCTATTTGTCCATGTGTGCATACTTGTCTGTGTTTTGTCATCATCAATCATGACATAAATTTCTTTCATTTATTTCATGCCATTTTCATTCATAGCTGTCATCCAAGGGTCATTCAACAGCGGAATACCATTTTGTTTTGTCTGTTTTGGATGTAGAATAGAGTGGAAGTCTAAATTTGCTAAAAGATGACATAACAACCAAACCAAATCTAAACCTCAAAAATTTAATTATTGTGTTCCTAACTGTGGAATGTCCCAAAATACACAAAAACTCAAAAATATGGCTCTTCAAATGTTTTATACGTGTCTTTCATGATCTTTTATTGTTATTATTTAGTTTTTTCTTTAAAACTTATATAATTGCTCAGAAAATATTTGCAGTTCTTTGACTAATGTGTTGATAAAACTGTGTATGTGATATTGCTTTATTCAGTGTTTTGTTTTACAATGTTTTTGCACTTGTATTCTAAAAAATATATTACTACCTTCCCCACAAAGGTTTAAATATGAACAAGAAATTACTTAAGCATTTTAATTTATTTTATTATTATCACTGTTTCTGTGTCTTTCTATATTCTTTATAGGTGTCCTTGATAAGCCTGGTAGCAAATTCACTGGGATATTCCGACTTTGCTGCAATCAAGTCCCTGAGGACGCTGAGGGCTTTAAGACCTCTCAGAGCTCTGTCCAGATTTGAAGGCATGCGGGTGAGGGAAGAAAAGGTTTTCTGAACGACACACTGTCATCTATTCCTTTGACAAAAGAGTTTCTGTTGACTAGTTACTTGCTGATTAATCTCAAGATTACTACCTTCACCAAGGAGGGTGTTTGTTCATTCTGTCTGACAACTGGACAAAAAAAATAAGTATAAAAAGACTCCCATCACATTTGATATAAATGTGTATAATAATATGTTTAACGATGATAGTTTTCAGCCATGATAGTTTTCAGCCATGCTAGCGGCATAGCTTTAGGGAAGGCAAGACTGGACTCTTATTAGTCAGTCGGTGTAGTTGACGTGATTGCCGTGGTGATCCCTTTACTTTTCCTCTAGTGCCACCATGAGGTTCACATTTTTGGTTTTGAGTGAAATGTCTCAATAACTGTTGGATATTTTGCCAAGAAATTTGGTTTAGACATTTATGCCCCCCTCGGGATGAGTTGTAATAACTTTGGTGATCCTCCAATGCTTCCAATGGTTTTATAGCCAAATACCTGCAAAACTAATGACATTCGCATCCTCCTCAGCTATACTTTCTGTTTAGTGCTAATTAGCAAATGTTAGCATGCTAAACTAAGATGTTGTTTTGCATTTAAATAGATTTACCCTTAAAATATAGATGATTTTCATGAGCAGTTTGAGAAAAGTTGAGTTACATTTCAGCTTGAAGGCACTGTTAACACAAACATAAACAGATGTTAAAATCAGCTTAAATCTGTAAAACTGTACAATAAAATGACTAGCTAAATAAAAACAAGCTTCATAATCAGACTGAAAAAAATCAAAGATGTGGGCAGCAATTCAGAGATTTGAAACCCGGCTAGAAGAGAACCACAGTGCTGTGAGACTAACTTTTATCTTACCTGTTGCTCACCAGGTGGTCGTGAACGCTCTTATAGGAGCCATCCCCTCTATTATGAATGTGCTGCTCGTGTGTCTTATCTTCTGGCTCATCTTCAGCATCATGGGGGTCAACCTGTTTGCTGGCAAGTTCGGGAAGTGTGTGAACAGAACAGGCTTCATCCACAGTGTCTCTGTAGTCAACAACAAGTCAGAGTGCCTCGGTATGAATGACACCCAGTTCTACTGGACAAAAGTGAAGGTCAACTTCGACAACGTGGGACTTGGCTACCTGTCCCTTCTGCAAGTGGTGAGTTTTTTTTTCTTTTGCACTTGTCAAATCTGTCAAATGTGCTTTCATTTTAGGAATCATGTTGTTTTGTGACATGAAGACAGTAATGTTGTGTATATTGTACTGTATTTTAGGCTACATTCAAAGGATGGATGGAAATAATGCATGCAGCTGTTGATTCAAGAGGAGTAAGTATCTCTGTGTACTTCCAGGGCCTACAGCATACACATTACAGAAACCAGCTGTCCTATTAAACTGTTTGGTTTCAGGTGGAGGAACAACCCATCCGAGAAATCAACCTCTACATGTACCTATACTTTGTCGTCTTCATCATATTCGGCTCCTTCTTCACCCTCAATCTCTTCATCGGTGTCATTATTGACAATTTCAATCAGCAGAAAAGAAAGATGAGTATTGACAACACTGAAGTCCAGCCTGGATCACTTGGTATTTGCAAGTAATCAGCCACTCAGGCTCAGTCACAAAGAATTACAAAGGTCATTGATTTCAAAGAAACATATTTCATTTTTCTGTTATACCAAATATTAAGAACTGTGTGCAAACACCAGGAAATCTTGTTTTTGCCAGCTTCTGTTGAAGGTGATTCTTTGGTTGATTCTTTTACCATTTTTTTGTAAAAAATCATGTTCGATGTTTTTGCCTACACTTAGGCGGACAGGATATCTTCATGACTGAAGAACAGAAGAAGTACTATAACGCTATGAAGAAATTAGGATCTAAAAAGCCTCAAAAACCAATACCAAGGCCTGCGGTAAAAGAAAATATTTCTCAAATATTAACTCATTTTCAGACATCCTAATCATATACATTTGTATATGTGCTTTTTCTTAAATATTACATGTTGTTTTAAAAACACCTAATCAAGCATATCATCCTGCCAGCTAACATTCTTGATAATATTGTACTACTATTGTTATTTTCAAGGACTGATTTGCCATTTGTATTTCCCAATCCTAGAACATTCTCCAAGCCTTCTTTTTCGATCTCGTGTCCAAGCAAGCCTTTGACATCATGATCATGATGCTCATCATCGTCAACATGGTGACCATGATGGTGGAAACCGATGAGCAGTCAGAGCGCATGGAGTCCATCCTCAACAAGATCAACCTGGCCTTCATCGTGATCTTCACCACCGAATGCCTGATCAAGATCTTTGCCCTCCGTTGTTATTTCTTCACAGTTGCATGGAACATCTTTGATTTTGTGGTGATAATTCTCTCTATTGTGGGTAAGTAGAGACACACTGCAAAAAAGAGATACCCTATTAACTATTTCCTCTCTTCTGGCAGTATCCATTTGTTCATATTTAATGCTGATCCATATCCAGGTGAAGAATAAATTCTTGTCGTTTGTTCCATTGGTGCTAATTACTGTAACTTTATGTAATAAAAGATACATGTGGCTGCTGTTCAACAAATTACAATATGTATGAAAGTCTTAAAGCTCCATTAACTGCATAGTCAGATGAAAACTGTTTCACAATGTTAATATAAAAATGTCAATTAGTGCAACTTTAAGTTTATTTAAGTGCACCATTGTGCAATGAGACAAACATACTCTTGCCTTGTTTTGTCTGTCTTTTCAGGGATTGTTCTCGCAGACATCATTGAGAAGTACTTTGTATCTCCCACCCTGTTTCGGGTCATCAGACTGGCAAGGATAGGACGTGTACTTCGACTTATACGTGCAGCCAAAGGAATAAGGACTCTACTGTTTGCCTTAATGATGTCCATGCCAGCACTGTTCAACATTGGCCTCCTGCTTTTCCTCGTCATGTTCATCTATGCTATCTTTGGTATGGCGAACTTTGCGTACGTGAAAAAACAAGATGGGGTTGACGACATGTTCAACTTTGAGACCTTTGGGAATAGTATGATCTGCCTTTTTCAGATCAGCACCTCGGCAGGTTGGGACAACCTCTTGAGTCCTATAATGTCCAGCTCCCCAGAAGAGTGCGACGTTAACTTTGTCAATACTGGCACTAACACCCGGGGAAACTGTGGCAGCCCCTCAGTGGGCATAGCTTTCTTTGTCAGTTACATAATAATTTCTTTCCTCATTGTGGTTAATATGTATATAGCTATCATCCTGGAGAACTTCAGCGTTGCCACAGAGGAGAGTACAGAGCCACTGAGCGAGGATGACTTTGAAATGTTTTACGAGGTTTGGGAGAAGTTTGATTTTGAGGCCACACAGTTCATTGAGTTTTCTATGCTGTCAAGCTTCGCTGACACTTTGTCGGAGCCGCTGCGCATAGCCAAGCCCAACCGGATCAAGCTGATCTCCATGGACCTTCCCATGGTCAGTGGGGATAGGATCCACTGCCTGGACATCCTGTTTGCCTTCACAAAGCGTGTCCTGGGAGAGTCGGGTGAAATGGACGCCCTCAAGCAGCAAATGGAGGAGAAGTTCATGATGACCAACCCCTCCAAGATCTCCCACGAGCCCATCACTTCCACACTGCGCCGCAAACTGGAGGAGGTGTCCGCGATCGTCATCCAGAGGTGTTACAGGAGGCATCTGGTGCGCCGGCAGATGAAGCAGGCATCCTACCTCTACAGACAAATAAACTACGAGACTGTAGTGGATGTGGAGAATGCTCCAGAAACTGAGGGGCTTATAGCCTCCATGATACAGCACTATGCTGGGGTGGAGGTTGAACAAACAACAGAAGACAGCCTAATGTCCTCACCACCATCTTATGAAAGTGTGACCAGGGCAGCTAGTGACCGCCCTGAGGTCGTCAGATCAATATTCAGAGACTCTGAACTCGGGGAGCCGGATGAAAACTACGAGGAAACTTTTCTTTGAGACCCGATCATGTGGAGAGTGTTTGTGTGGTTTTTGTCTCTTCTGTTTACAGCAGAAAATACAGCAAAAAAAAACTCATAGTCAAATACATGAACTTTTTTTATCTATATATATTAGTAGATGCCGAGGAAATATGCAATATTTTTAAGTAACTCAAAGCCTCTATTTAAATTGAACATCCCAGAAGTCAATTTTGTTACACAGTCACAAGGACTCTGAAGTCAAACTTGTCCTCGCACATTTACATTTGGCTTATAGAAAAAAAAAGATGCACTTTATTTTTTATGTATTTATATATTAAACTTGAATAACCCATGGAATTACATGTGTCACCTATGTCTAAATGCTACATGATCTGTAGTTTTTTTTTTTTTGACAAATTAGTAAATACTGAACATCAACTTCACCACAGGAAACCTTTGTGAATATTAAATTATTTTCATTAATTAAAACTTGCTGCGCAAACATTTTTGGGAAAAAGACATTATAGAACTGTACAACACAAACTTGCAAAGTGTTTCATAGATTCAATGGCACAAGTCTTTTCTTATTGAGTCATTTGCCACTCCTTGAAATGTTGATTGTTGTTAACACAATAGCTAGCTAGCAGACATTGGCTACATTCACTGAAATGATTTTAGTACAGTTGACAAATGTATAAGTATCTATTTTTGTTGCAAAAACTCCTCAGCATGCAGTACAGTGAAATTTGTATCGGCAGCAAAATAGCACCTCATGGATGAACACTGGAGAGACACTAAGGGGACAAATACAATCTGGTTCATTTAATTGACCAAGACAACAGAAGGGGACACAGACACACACAACAACCTGCAAAAGAAAAGACAGAGAAAGAGTAAGTTAAAAAAGAAGCATCTAAAATAATTATTTTCATTGGAAAAAGTAGCTAACGAAAAACAAATTCAGTTAAACATTAGCAACATTTCTTACAGGAAATGCATTTGAGAGTTCGTAAGAACATATCTGATGTTTTAATTGTGTTTGTAACAAAAAAGATTTATGGAAAAGATTTGAGAAAATTGATTTCTACAAGTTTTTCACATTTTTATAAATACAATTTCTTTTGTACACATTTTGTCCAGATGTTTTGATACAAATTCCACTCTTCAAGTGCTCAGAGGTTTTGAAACACTTGTACAGCTGTGTGGCTGTCTGGTTCACCAAGATACTGAAACCAAACAGCTGATAAACCAACAGGCCGGCAAGCTAAAAGCAGATTGAGAATATTGAACAGCACACACTTATGACCTAACATTTCCCAGTAAGATGCTATGCTGTAGCTATCAGGCTATTTAGCCTTCTAATGTTGACATGAGGAGTGAATTTGAATTCATGACTAGCTGCTCTGAAGTACTTATTCAGGTGTTACTAAAATTATTTAAACCAAAGCTTAATAGTTGATCATAATACTTTCCTATTGAAATTTTTTTAATTTTAAATTTAAGGATGTACACATAACTAATAGAAAGCCAAAATCGTGAATTAACAATAATAATTTGTATTGTTTTAGATCTTTTTTAATTCATAAATTGCGTGATGACATTATTTCTTGATATGTACTATGATTGAATGAAGTTGCTTTATACTACATGTGATTATAGAGATGTGGCCCCTGGTTAAAATAGCATCAAATGGATTCAGGTTATGACACAAATGCATAGAGAAAAGCACAATTTCTTGTTATTTGATTATGTAGTATATACTACAGTACTACTAATATGAAAAAATATACTGTAATGTTTCTTGTGTGAAAAACTACTATTTGTAATTATTTTGTCAAACATAGCACATTGGAAGTTTAACTTATATCAATTTCAAAGAAGGGCTGTGTGAACTAATAATCCCTGAATTATGTGCCTGATTTTGATTGTCGTCCGCACACTTCTTTGAATCTCTTTAGACCATTTAATTTGATCTGGTGGATGTGGATTGGAAGAGAATGAATGCACTGAAAGCTTATTTTGTAAACAACCTTGGGGCTGTGTAATGTATGTAAAGCTAATTTCTACCTATTTTTTGTAATGTATTTATATTGAAAGACCATTTCAGTGACTCTCATGACGGCCATAACAAAATATGATCAAATTATATAAATATACTGAGTTCTTTTTTATCTAAAAGACTTTCCTTGAGAACCTGGTTGTCTGTATTGCATTAAGGTTTAAAATTTCATGGATTCTTTTATTAAATGGCAATAAAACTCTTTTCCACATTTGTGGGTTTTCCAACTCTCAGTACAGTTCTAATAGTTGGATGACATGTCTACAGTATATAATGGTTAACACATTGTTGTTTACTTATTTTAACATTTAACTTTTATAAATACAATAGACATTGTTTTTGAATATACTGTGCTGTACTGAAAAACAAAAGCAAAATTCAAAACTGTTCACTGTCTCTCCATTTTCACATGAGGAACCAGTTAGCTGATTTGACCTCATTACAAGGCAGGGTATAGTTAAATCTCTCTCTCTGAGTCAATGTGTATAAAAAACACAGGACAGATGTGCACAAACCTCTGCATCTCTATGGCTGTCTGACACTGTGAGTGTATGGCCCTAGCTAGAATTTGTTCATTATGCCTCCAATATTGCAGCACAATCACATAAAACCATTCATTGGAGTATCTTAGAGAGGGGAGGCTTACACACAAAGAAATACTACACTGTACGGCTAATGTGTGATTTATTACCACAAATCGGCTGCAGTTGTGGAAAACTCCAATAATAAATATTGCACAGCCATAAAAAATACTAAAACTAAATAAACTGGAATTGTTCCACTTTTCTGCATTTGTGTGTATTTTCCAAGTCTTCCTTCTTCAAGACATCAGTTACAGAAATGTTTTGTTATGTTTAGATTTCTGGGCTGAATTCAAGTTAATAGTTGAGCAAAGCCACAGTTTTCAGTTTGGAAAAAAAATCATCAAGGGTGCCAATTTGGATTTAGCCCCAAAGAGATTTCCTCTCTCTGGTTGTCGGGGTGGTCAAATCCAACTCTGACCAGCTGGGATAGAGGGATAATCTGCATGTAAAAAAAAATCACTTGTTTTAATTACACACTCACAGACACACAAATGCACGCACTCTCTCTCTCTCTCTCTCTCTCTCTCTCTCTCACACACACACACACAGACACACACACATCACACATACAGTACACATGTGGACATACATGCATTAATGCTACTACCACACACACACACACACAATACTTTTGCCATCCATCGTCATAATAGACAGATGCTTACTTTGAATTTAATTTGGGTTTGTGCGTAAAGTGCCACAAAAATGTGACTTGACTGAATGTGACTTGGTAATTGATCTGATTTTTTAAGCGTTTGGACATGTGGCGGAGATTAAAGCTTCATCAGAGAGAGCAAACATTTTTAAAAAGATTAAAAAGGCACTATGTCTAATTACAAAAAGCACCAGCACACAGTAAAACACAGCAATGTCAACTTAATGCATAAAAAATCATCTATATATAATGTGGACATGTTAAACTCTAATACAAAAGACATTTGATGAATTGCATGTTCTGTGTGTGCCATTTATTTAAATAACATTAAAGGAAGGTCATGAGTCTCATCGAGTCTCGTCATCATGAGTCATAGAGGTCAGTGGGAATGCAATTATTTCTCAACATGATAGTCTGTGTCTTGACTGTCAGTTGCTGGAGTTAATTTAAACTTTTATCTGTTTATTGTCTTCACTAACTCCTGAGGGAAATAGTTGTAGCTGCTAAATGCTCCACTACATTCACTAGCTAGTTGTTAACTTTGTCTGTCTGCAGTGTCTTGCTATGCAGGTACTGTACAGTGAGTTTATCAGAGCTTTTTGACTGAAAACAGATGCATGCTGCTACTGGAAAAGAAACTATGAGACTGGTTAGACTGAACCAAAACAATTAAGTTGTGGGCGTAAAACAAAAACAGTGTGATTAGTACTCATAATCATTTGATTAGTTATTATAAAATAATGATTTTAGTCATTCAGATTTTTACTGACTAATGTTTTTAAATTTGGATTTAACTTGAGTTGTATGAGTAATTTTATTTGTATCCTCCAAATACTTTTCTCTTTATTTTCTTTTTCCTGTCTGTAATTGGCTTTCATAGGTTTGCTGTAATGGTATGGACTGTTGTAAAGCTGCATCATATGTAAACTTCCGCTTTTCTCTGTTTCCTTTGACTCACCCACCAGGATTTTAGAAACACTGAGTCATGAGGCCAAGGGCTATCCCACCCCAGCAAAAAGTATTTTGACATTATAGCAGAACAGTCAATTTAAAATTAATATAGTTTTTGTGTCTTACGTGTCTTTTCTTTGCAAAAAAAACAACATAAAAAACATATAAAGCTCATAAAAAGACTGTAAACAGCACTTCACAGGACTCAAACACCAACATTTCCAGATAATAAATACTGAGGACATGACCTTGTTATGCCCAGTGGTAGCTACAACCCTGCTCACCAATTCCCCCTCCACTGTGCTGGAATTTCATGGAATTAGCTTGCGATATGTCTCGTAATGGAAGTGCAATAAATTAAAAATGGCGATCCAGTGATTTGGACATTACATATATGGTTTACAAGCCACTTTGACTCAAATTCAAAGTTACACTTAGCCTACACATTAGTTATGGTTGCAAGTTATCAGCCCTGTGCTGCTGGTTGGCTGTTGGTGGTGACAAAGTAAAAATTGTCATCACAAAAAGGGCTGAGAATCCAGAAAAAGAAGAGTAGAGGAAAAAGCCTTTTTAGCTACAAAAGCTTCTGTCAGTCACCATGCACTGCAGGGATTTACTTGGTGTCATAGCGGCTAACGCTGCCCAGATGGTCTGATGAGGCAATATCTAATTACTTTTCCCATGGTTCCTCTATTTCTGATAAATACTTACTGGGCCCTCTCTGTTCATCCACTGCCACCTCCAGGGGATTCATGCATCTACAGATCAGACTGAAGAATGACTAAAGGTTTAGTTTGTTGGCACCTACAGGTGCTCAGACTGGTGTCCTAAATTGGAGAGAGACAAAAGACCATTAAGAAAAACAAAAAGGCCAACAACATGAAATACTTATGTCTAACTGGAGAACATGTGGTAGAGATTTCAGAGGCCAAAGTTAGCTTTAAGTAAAGAGTACAACTACAGATCAACAATTATGATTTTCTCTGCTCTATTCTCTGTGTAGTTTCAGTTTGATCTAAGATTTCACACCAGCCTCACATGCAGGTTGTAGGTCATGATTTGTAATATTCCGTGTGCACAAGTGTAGTTCAGTGATTCTCAGAGAGTCTCGGAATGAGACGTTATACATTTTACATTATATGTGCACATTATGGTTACTTAACAGGTCCACATTTTGCCTTCACCGGAGGCTAAGATGTATTTGTCTTGGCATGTTATGTGTGTTATTTTTTGTGGTAGTTGGTAGTATAGATTAAATAATTTGAGTCAAATATGTTAAAAGAAATGATGAATATTACGAAATGATATGAAAATTGTATATCCTGTAATATCACAACTGTTTGGCTAATGCGAATGACTTGTTTGCAGCAGACGGTGGGTGGCGGTAAAGCAACCCACTGAAATACACAACACGAAGAAGAAGAGTCAGGAAGTGGAGTTCAGCTTCATTTGACCAGTGAGAATCAGGCAGCGAGGGGTAGCATAAGAAGCTAGTTTTGACAGCTAGTCACTACTGGAGGAAGACATTTTTTAATTAGGAAACATTCCTCACTGTCAGTTCAACTGTCATAGTTCTTCGGGGGAATAAAATGGGTAACGTCATGTCGTTTTGTTTTGATGCTCTTAGCTTGCCTGCTAACAGCAACTTCCTATCTTTGACTTCTCAAACTGATAAGTCATAATTGTCCCTGGATGTATTTTAGACGCGAGAGGGAGAAGGCATTGCAGTTAATACTGTATTTATTTCATTGTGGGCATATAACGAACAGAAGTATTAACTTTTACACTTCGTTAAGAAACGGTTTTTGTTGTGCATCTCTAGCCCCAGGCAGTCAAGCCCAGCATGTTAGAACTAATGCTAATACACAAGTGGGCTAGTGCCTTTCAAAATGCTAACAGTGCACAAACCCAATGAAAAATAAAATAAACATTAACGATACTTTTGGGGCACCTAAAGGACTTTATTTAGTTCAGCTTCTTTTCCTTTTAAACTATTACTAACCAAGTAAAAGCCACACTAAACATCTAAGTATCTATTACCAGTTAAAAACAAATGCTACATGTGTTACTACATGATACACTGTTCTACACTTTGTGGTTTATAGGACTGCTACCTGATCATACATTATGTGTGCCAGAACATGAACAGGCCACTTCGTTGGTGTGTTTGAAGTATGATTGTACGACCTGTCTGCCGAAAGGAGCCCATATTGTCATCACCTGTTCTCTCAGTACAGCTTTCTACCATTATTGTGGAGACTGTACATTATGGTATAGCTTTGTTTTTGTTGTGAGAATAATAAGACCACGGTCACCCTCCTGCACCCCTTTGCAGAGGGTCCACTGCCCCTGTCCTCGCTGAGGCTCCTGGTTCCACCCCTGCGGGTGATGTCGGCTGTGATGTGGAAGGTGGTTCGTCTGAGGAGCATCAAGCATTACGGGAAAGTGGAGGAGTTTTTGTCCTTGGTCACTGAAGCCATCCCTGACATCTTAACAGACCGGCAGATGAGACTGCTCACTCTGGGCTTAAGGGCAAAGGTAAGCGACACATATTATTTATGCTAATATATTAGTTTTAAAAGTCATGTTTGGTTCATGCTGATTTTGGTATCAGTTAGTTAATAGAACTGTTCTTTAGATTGAATTAGATTCAACTTTATTGTCTCTCCACTGATTCTTGAGTTTTCTTACTTGTCAGTGACTCTTGCTGAATGGCTTTTCCAGATGACATTACAGATGTTAAGTTCTGAACAGTCAGAGGATCTCAGAGGTGTCAAAATACGCTTGGACAGCCTCCTGCTGCCACCCAGCTCCAGACAGGTGTGTGACGTTTGAAATCACAGAGATTAAATGCTGTCTGTTTGAGAAGCGTTCTGCTTATTTCATATTGTGTATGTTTTACTTGACAGGTTCACCCAGGAAATGAAGATCTTAAAGACAACTTTGTCAGACTTGTTCAAAATCTCCTGGACGACCCGAAAGGGAGAGAGCACTTCCTCGAGGTGCATTTCTGACTGCTTCTGCCTGTTATTGTTAGTTTCGACATGAAAAGGAAGCAGTTTGTATGATTTTCAGATGATGCAGTAACACATGGTTTTTACAGCCATGCTTTGGGTTGAAATTGTCCACTTCACAGAATGTGTTTCCTGTGGAGTATGGGCCTGACTTTGATGCAGCTCTGGAGACACTGGTTTGCGAGTTCTTCACCAGACTGGAAGAGTTACTGCCTGTGCCAGACTTTAAGCAGGTGAAGACATCAACTTATGCCATAAATATTGCAGTTTCCAGGTATTGGCTGTCAGGCTCCAATCCATCAAAATAATAGTTTCGTTTGTTTAATAAAGACCGCAGTTTGGATCAGTGATGCACCCTCTGTGCTGGAAGAGTTCATGCAGTGTGTATCCAAATCAGACGACCTCAAAGTACTGCTCAGAGGCAGAGTCCACTGTGGGAAAATGGCTAAGATGGATAACAGTGGTAAGTCTGTCTGCCAGGTTCATTTATGTCAATTAATTGATAAGTCAAGTCGTCTTTGGTATCTATTTATAGATAAAATGTTTTTTCAGATATTTGAAAAAAAAGAATCAACAGATTAATTGTTAATGACAATAATTATTAGTTGCAGCCCCAGTGCAGATATATATATCTTACTACCACTTTGAAAAGTAACACCCTTAATGGACGAAATGTAAATGATTAATTCTCACTTTTTTAAATTTCTCTTTTTTCAATCAGTGCCCTCTCCCTCAGAGCAGCGGCTCTTGTCATCATTGTCTCTCCCTCTTTCACTGCCAGAGACCAGTGCCAAATATATGGAATCAGACAAGCAAACATTTGAAAACCAGAGAGAACCTGAGAGGATTTCTCCTCAGGAGGCTGGAGATACGGGGATACAGGAGGCAAGATGGGCATCTGAGGAGGAAGCAAACGTTCTGCGCAGCAATAATGCAGAACAAACAGGAGGGAAACGCAGTGACGGTGTTCCTGATGCTCACATTGTGGAGGAGTACGACGAGCGAGCGTCAGACACCTGCCGAGCTCCGCCTACATCTGCTCAGAGACCCGTGTTGTCCAGCTCTATGATTGGCTCTCCCCGGCAGAGGGTTGCACACAGATGCACTCAGTGTGAAAAGTGCTTTATTTACCGCTATGAACTCCTGGAGCATCAGAGGCTGCACACCGGAGAAAACCCTTACAGGTGCTCTCAGTGCGGAAAGGCCTTTAGGAGGACTTCTGACCTGTCAACTCACAGGCGGACACAGTGCATAAAAGCAGCTTATATTTGCATCAAATGCGGGAATAGCTTTCAATCTATACAGGACAAATTCAGACACCAGTGTGTTCACAGTGTCCAGAAGTTTGACTGTTCTCAGTGTGGAAAAAGCTTTAAGAAAATGCACTTGCTGGGTAAACACGAGCTGACTCACACCCAGAACCGCATCTTCACATGCAGGCAATGTGGGGACGTGTACCCCAGCATGAGTGAGCTGAGATCCCACCAGAAGATTCATCCTCCCGCGCTGTCCAATCAGTGCATGCAGTGTGGAAAGTTTTTCAGCTCTGTTGCGTGTTTGACAGCCCATGAGCTGCGCCACAGGCAACAGAGAACCCAGATTTGTGCCCGTTGTGGCAAAGCTTTCAAGAACAAACATGACCTGAACCTTCACACGCGCAGCCACACAGGCGAGAGACCGTTTCAGTGCACGTACTGTGGGAAACGGTTCTCTGTGTCAGGAAACCTGAACATACACATAAGGACCCACACTGGAGAGAAGCCGTATCTGTGCTCCGACTGCGGCAAGGCTTTTGTTTCAGCCGGCGAGCTGCAGATACACAAACGCACCCACACAGGGGAACGGCCTTACAAGTGCACTGTGTGTGGGAGAGGATTCACCATGGCGAGCAAGGTGACACTTCATATGCGCGTTCACACCGGGGAGCGCCCATATGTCTGCTCCGAGTGCGGGAAGGGTTTTTCACGTGGCAGCGAATTGAAAAAACACACCATGAACCACACAGGGGTTCGACCCTACGCCTGTCAGCTGTGTGCAAAGACTTACACGTGTCACAATCACCTGAAGAGGCACTTGAAAACTCACAGTGTAATCCAAAACCAGTCTGTCTGATTCCACATTTCCAAATTACATTTTTTCAAATGACTTTTGCATTCATTCATCTAGCCTGTGCTGACTGTGGTGTTGACTCGATGCACTGTGTAACTGGTTTCGCACTCACCCTCTGTTGTAAGGACTGTGTTGCAAAAGTTCTAATCAGGTTCTATCCTCTAAAACTTCTTTAAGTGCAGCCATTGGGCCTGATATTGATGTGTATTACTTTTGATCTCATACATACAACAAAAAATAAATCCCAGGTGGGCTATGGATGTATCCTGTTTGTTTGTTCCTTCCAAAAGCAGAATGAATCCAACATGAAGCACCCTGTGGTGGTTTTCCACAATATCAACATAATACATTTGAAAACTGAAAGAAATAAAATATCCTGTAATCCTGATAGGGTTTTTTTTCTAGATTTTATTCAAAGCAGAAATTATAACTGTTTCAATTATGTTTAAATGTAGTTTATACAAAAAATATTAAACATTTTAACTTGAAATTATAGGGATATAAGAAAATACAGTTTAAATGTATGCTTGTAAAATTTAGTTTGTTTGATTGTCCGGAAAGGCGGTGCATCTCATTGACCATAGAGAGAATGCAAGTCTCTTTATCCGGGATGCCCCGTGAAGCAAAACGAACGTAGCTGTTACAAACTGACAGTGACTGGAACAACGCTCCTCAGAACAACGTGTTTCAGGAAGAAGTTGGCGCCTGAGGCCCCGTATGCGGTTAGCTAGCAGGCTAACCGAAAGTATGAAAGATATTCCATTGTAATGATTTTTCTTTTCATCGTTATTGGAGGATTCCACAATGAACGACATGGGTATGTATTCGCTTGCGAAGCTCGGCAGAACGGGGTATTTTTCGCATCTTATGCGGCTAGCCGAAGAGCTAAACCGAAGGATTAGCCGAGGCTCAACAGGCCAAGACTAATCCCTGGAACATCGTTTTACCTAATAATAGGCCGGTTTTACAAGGCAACATCAGCGGCCTTTTTAGCTAGTCTAGTCATGTTAGCCAACGCTTTGCAATAAGCACAAACAATAACGATATCTCGTTTTTAGAAGCGGTTTGCTACGGTCGAAGAGGTTTTTAGAAATGTGTTAAACGCAACACAGCTGTTTGGTCTTTTAGACTGACAGTTAGCTAGACAAGTCTTCATTTGAAATAAAGTCACTATCTGTTTGCTAACAAACTGTTCACGTCCCATCAGTAAACTGACTCATAGCTATAATGTTACCTCCTCTGCCATTTCACGATGCGTGCTGTGCAGTGTTACCACACGGATTGTGTTGGTGTTAGCACCAGAGGACTACTCCAACGTTTAGAGCCATTGAGTGGTGGCAGCCAGACGAGCATACAAGCCTGGTGCTTTAGATAACGGCGAGCTATAGTGCTGTGTTACACTGACACTACTGCATCATATGATGGACACTAGAGGAACGTGACCAGACCTTGCTGACTTCAGTGGTTAGGGTTACACTGACTTTAAGGTGAGATGCTGTACTCATAAGGCATTGCCAGCCTCCCATTAGCACTGTAGTCTATTCCCCTTCCTCCTAAAAGTAAGTTATATATGTTAAAGACCTGACATGAATGACTCTTTGCATTAAGTCCAGTCTTTAAAACATCCTCAACATCTCAAACTTAACATTTAACATTTATGAGTGAACTTTGGGCATGTAACATAGTTACAGTGTGCAAGGCTCCATCCTGCTTTTATGTTTGTTTGACCCAATCTAATTTCTCTTCAAAGAATTCAGCGTCCCCCTGTCCTCGCTGGCACTCCTGGTCCCACCACTTCGGCTGATGTCAGCGGTGATGTGGGAAGTGGTACGCCAGCGGAACATAAAGCACTATGGGAAACTGGAGGAGTTTGTGTCCATGGTAACAGATGCGGTCCCTGAACTGATGAGCAAAAGGGAAGGGAGACTACTCTCACTGGGCCTGAGAGCAAGGGTAAGTGTTTTGAAATGTGTGGATCCATCACGTATATTGAATAAGAAACCCAAGAAAACTTTTTTTTTCATGGAAACATTAAAATGGGTAATGAAATTTCTTCTAGACGACTCTTGAGCTGTTGCGTTCTGAACACCCTGAAGATCTCAAGGCTGTTGAGACCCACCTCAACCGAATCCGATCGTCATGCATCGAGGAGGTGAGTGTTTTTATGAATTGTTTGTAGACCTTAAATGATAAGTCAGGTGATCCATTGATCCATCAGCACCTAAATTGTAAAACAAAAAATGCCCAAACATGGGCTGGTTCAAAACCTTTCATATGTCAGGATTTGCTGCTTCTTGTTGTCTTATATGATAGTTAATTGGATATTGTTTAATTTCTCGTTGGAGACATCGCCTGGGGCTCCTGGAAATTGCTACGTGCATTTTCCACTATTTTCTGACATTTTCTTGACAAAACGCTTTTGATTAAACAAGAAAATAATAAATCAGTGTTGAAAATAATAGTTAGTTTGCAGCCCTGATTGGTTTGATCCATATTCGTATGGAATTGCGTTTCCCTAAAATCATGTGACTTTTGTTTTCTGACCCAGACAAACGATCCTGTGATTGAAGCACCTGAGGCAAACTTTATGAAGCTGGTTCAAGGCCTCATTGAAGATACCGATGGCAGAGAACACTTCCTCAAGGTAAAGTCAATATTGCATTTGATTTATAGGGTGCAGTTTATCACATGATCTGCCAAAACAGTTTTACCTAACATATTGTGATAAATTAAATATAGATATTGCCTGTCTGAGTGTAAAGGATAATGCCATATGCTGAAGGCGTCTGGTTGTTGTTCTCCACCGGACAGAACGTGTTTCCGGTGGAGTATGGCCCGGACTTCGACACAGCGCTGGAGACGCTGGTTTGTGAATTCTTCACCAGACTGGAGGAGCTGCTGCCAATACCAGATTTCAAACAGGTGCAAAGAGGGTTTTTGAAACATAGAAGAAAATAAAGTTAATAAATAGGAGCACTTTGTACTTGAAATTCAAAATGTCTTTCTTTCTTTTTTTTGGTATAGACTGCATCCTGGATCAGTGCTGCCCCCTCTGTCCTGGAAGAGTACATGCAGTGTGTCACAAATGGAGAGGACCTTAAATTTCTTCTTCAAAGCAAACAGTGCCACGGGAAATTGGCTAAGAGTAATGTTGGTATGTGTGTCTACGTTTACTACACAGGGTTCCCACGGTCATGAATTCTTGGAAAAGTTACAAAATTAGATCAGTTATTTTCCTGACCTGGAAATGTTTTGAAATACGTTCCTTGTAGTACTAATTAAAAATCTAATGTGGTGCTGCGTGACCGTTGAGACATCACTAGTATCAAGTGATACACTTCGACGTATGCAGCTAGTTGGTGACAGGAATGTCTAATGAGCGAGTAAAGTTAGCAAGCACTAGCAGTTAGCTTATCCGCAAAAAGTGTGTGTTTTATGGCTTTCGAATGACAAATATAATGCATGGTTCAGAGCCGGGCTGTCTGGATGTAGACTCCAAACGCACCAAAATGTTTGACATTGGCAACATGGGGGAAGCGGCTCTGGTCAGCCAAGGCAACCAAAAAGTACCTCAACAGTCTGCCAGCACCGGCACATTCCGTTCCATTTTCCAGGCTCCGTTTTTTTCTACAATGCTTGTCTTAAGCCAGAGCACACTGGAGTAAAAGCAATCATTGTGCTCTGTGATCGCTATATATGCCCACTTATTTTAAACTGCTTAAATACAGTCTTGGAAATCGGGTGAGATATTATGAAAAAGTTTAGAAAATTCAATGGTTAAATTGTGTGGGAGTCCTGACTATAAATTATTCAACCTATAGTGTATTGGTTGTAGAAAAGGATTGTATTAACACTTTTTTTCAAATTTTCTCCTTATATTTTCCCTGCAGCTCCGTTTCAGTCAGACGATCTTCTCATTCCGTCTCTGTGTCTCCCTCCATCGCTGGAAGTGGCCATCGCTTCCCACCCGAGTGCTTGTGACGATGAAAATAACGACGTCCCGCAGATTGTCATGTTCGGCGAAGAACTGTCCACAAACCCTTCCACCTCAACTGACTTTCCAGAATCGCCAAAGAGGACAGACATCTCACCATCTCCTCGCAGGAGACAGCAGTCAGGGATGCATAAATGCCCCGAGTGTGACAAATGCTTCAAGCATCACTCCGTCCTCATCGAACACCAGAGGGTCCACAGTGGGCTGCAGCCTTACAACTGCTCTGAGTGTGGCCGAGCTTTTAGAACAGCCACTCTGCTGGCTGGTCACAGGCTACGGAAGTGCAAAAATGCTGCGTACCTGTGCATTAAATGTGGGAACAGTTTTCCAACCTCGCTGGACAAATTCAGACACCACTGCCCAAAACGGGGCCGTAACTACGATTGTGGGCACTGCGGAAAGAGTTTTCAAAAGTCCAGCAGCTTAAAGGAACACCTGCTAACTCACGTCCAAAGCCGCCTGTTCAAGTGCAGCCACTGTGGGGTAGGTTTTTCAGGAATTGGTGACCTGAAGTATCATCAGCAGGTAGATCATGACAAGCCTTATCAGTGTAAGCAATGTGGAAAGAGCTTCATCTCCTCCAAGTGTCTGGCCAAACATCAACAACGGCACGAAGAGGTCGGTGAAATGGAGACCGCCAAATTAATGAGCGGGGGGAAACACAGGAAGAGTGGCTCCGCTCATCGGACTTCCTCAACATCTATGTCCTCGAGGAAAACGTCCGTCAAAGCTCTGTACCCACGAGGACGAGTCACACATAACTGTCCGCTGTGTGGAAGGAGCTTCAAGTATCGGTTTGAGTTTCTCGAGCACCAGCGGTTCCACACTGCGGTGAAGCCTTACAAATGCTCTCAGTGTGGCAAAGCCTTCCGCACGGAAGCTCACCTGTCCGGCCACAGGAAGAGAAAGTGTAAAAATGCTGCCCACATTTGCACCAAGTGTGGGTGTCAGTTCAGGTCCCTGCACGAGCGGGTCAGACATCAGTGTGTCCAGCTGCTGACAAAGTACGAGTGTTCTCATTGCGGAAAGACCTTCAAGATGGCCCACCTGCTGAGGAACCATCAGATGAGTGAACACCAGCTCCCCTACAGCCCCAACCATCGCTTCCGGTGCAGATACTGTGATGAGACTTTCCCCGGCATCAGCGAGCTCAAGTACCACCAGCGAGTTGACCACGAGAAACCCTACCAGTGTCAGGAATGCGGCAAGTGTTTCCTGTCTGAAAAATGCCTGACCAATCACGAGCAGCGCCACAACGATGACCGACCTGAGAGCTGTCTCGTCTGTGGCCGCGGCTTTAGAAACCGCTATGACCTGAAGCAGCACATGCGCACTCACACGGGAGAGCGGCCTTACCAGTGCACTCACTGTTCACAGTGTTTCTCCACCGCAGGAGGACTGAGGAGTCACACTAGGGTTCACACCGGCGAGAAGCCGCATGTTTGCCCAGACTGCGGCAAGGCTTTCTCCCAGATGGGTGCAATGCGCACCCACAGGCTCACCCACACAGGAGAAAGACCATTCAAGTGCACAGTGTGTGGCAAAGGATTTACGATGGCACACAAGGTAACTGTCCACATGCGTGTGCATACAGGAGAGCGGCCGTATGTGTGCTCTCAGTGTGGGAAAGCTTTCTCAGATGGAAGTGTCCTGAAGCAGCACATGCTGAACCACTCAGGAGTGAGACCGTACCACTGCCAAATCTGTCCCAAGACCTACACCTGTCTGAACCACCTGAGGAGGCACCTGAAAAGCCACTCCAACATGAACTGAGTCAGGCTTGAAAGCAAACCGGAGCAGAAGCTTGGATAACGTTTTACACAGACACTGCATTTGGCCCCGTGGCTACTAAAGTTGCAGTGAAACAACTAAACCAAGCAACACATGAAGGAATATAGAATGATGCTGTACAGGTGCTGTTGGAATTGAGGTTAAAAGTTCAATTTCCTCGTCACTGTAAAGTAAATGTAGTCACATTAGCCAATTGTCAAGGACCATGTGAACATTTAAAGGAATAGTTTGGCATTTTGGGATGAGAAGATTAATACCACTTTAATTTATATATATTAATAAGCAGGAACCAGGAGACACCTGGCACAGAGACTGGAAGCAGGGGAACGGCTGGCACATATAAAACCAGTTGTTTCTACACTTTAGTTTTTGTATGGATTAAACATGTTAATTATTGAGTTTTAGGGAGTTTCCGGAAGGTGGATTTTTCTTTTTTACTGTTACTGTTTTTTACTGTTTCCAGTCTTTATGCTAAGCTAAGCTAATCACTGTTGGCTATAGCTTATATTGAACGGACAGATGGTGTCAATCTTCTCATCTAACTCTCAGAAAGAAAGTGAATGATCGTATTGCACAAAGTGTGGAACCCTTCCTTTTTAATGTCGGCACAAGCAAATGCTTTGTTCTGTTTCCTCAATCCCCACCAGGCTATCCCTTGAGCTGCTTTCTTCTTTTTTTTGTATGAATATGTTTGGATGATATTCTAGGTATTATTTGGGTGAGATTCTGTATGTTCAGAAGCTGTAATATTGGTGAACATATATTGGAAAGGCCTAAAAAGTGACTGAACATTTTGGCGCTGTAAATATGCTGAAAGACAAATATTGTGAGAGTGCAAAGTTAATGTCATTGTTTATTTCAACATGACATAACTATTCCTGTAGGCCTTTTATATTCCCCCCTATGGTTTGTGAATTTCAAATTAAATCACCTTGGTTATACATTGTGTGGACAGTATTTGACAGTATTACATTTGCTATCAGAATAAAAGGTTTCACTAGATGGCAGTAGGTGACCAATAATTATTGCCCCTCTTGATCGTCAATCATTGTCAGGCAGTGCTGGCCATTGGTGACTGAAGGTGTTGAAATGAATAGGTTCAATCAGATATTATCTGCCTTACTGCATGCTGGAGATTATTCAGAAGATGTCTGTGGAGACTAAACTTGATGAGGGTCTAATGCAGCGGACGTTAAGCCCACTTCCTGTCGTTAACTCTGTTTGGCGTAGTTTAGAATCATGATTAGCTTGCAATTTCCTGATGCTTAAAGAGAGTTCCTCACTTTCTGTTTAGGCTTGTAGCCACTTTTGCAGACAGTAAAGCTACACATCTTTTCCCAACACCTTGTATGTTAACTTGGACAGATGAAGTCTAGTCATATCGTCACAGGCACATTGTGATTAATCTCTTCCATGTGTGGCGTGCTGACTTTCATGTTTTTGCTAAAAAGGGGGGAGGGGATTTTTACCCTCAGTTTCTCCCTTGTTCCATGTTGTGTTCCATCTAATCCGTGGTCACATATGCATCATAGCTTTTAGGTCTTTGCCATTCACAGGGAGGTCAACCCCACAGATGAATGTGTGTTAAGTGTTCTGAAGACCACAAACTGTATAAAGACACTGGCTGTGCTCAGCTATATTCCTTCTTTCTCTCTGACTCAGAAATGCTACTAATCTTCTCCCCTGAACATCAGGATCCTGTGGAAACTCGAGCTGCATCCTGTCTGCCAACAGGCCGTGTCCAAGACATAATACAGAAGCTCTCCTCTTTAGGAATCTTGTGTGTTTTTGTGTTTCTTTCTGCATGTAATGGAGCTTTATCTTGACCTTTTGAGGACATACCCTTTCTTTGTTTCCTCGGGCTAAAAGATAATGACTTCTCAGTGAGGTTATTAAGTAACTGCAATCCCACCTGCGGGTTTCAGGAATGTAAAAAGGCAACAACAAATAAAAAAAGGTGCCTTCATTTAAACAAAATAGCTCAAGTAATTGTGAAAATGGAAAACTCCCAACTGCTTGGCTAGTGAATTCTTCAAGAGTTTTATAGAGTAATGTATTCCTGATGAATGCTGGTATTGAGACATATGAAAATGCATGCATCAAAAAAATACACACCCCCACAGCTGCCAGAAATCCAACAGATTTACTATGGAGCTTGCTAATAAACACAGATCATTACCAGATGTCCCACCCCCCCTTCTCATCCCTCCTTTCCTCCCTTCCTCCTTGCTTCTCCACACAACTTTTTCTCATGCTCACAGTGATCTCAGTGGAAAGTCTGAGTCCAGACCTTCGCTGCACTCCCACAGTTTGAGCGCGCGCGCACACACACACACACACAGCTTATATGTCCACAGCAACCGTGCAACATCCACCCCCATCAACACCTTGCCAAATGAACGCTCCACGCCTACACCTCTCTGCCTCCTTCCATGGAAGTGCATCACTGAACCCCGAGACTGTTTCCAAAGTCTCCTCCAAGATCTGTCCACAAGGAGCACTAGAAGGCACTGTGTCTCTTCCTGCTTCTGCGGAAAGGGGGAGTAAAGAACCCCCCCTTCTTGCTTTTGTGTTTAGGTCAGGTCTGGAAGCAGAAGTGAACCAGATGTATTTAAACTCCACCCACCCCTGCCCTCCACAGTGTTACAGAAAGAGAATACAAAATCCTTGCAAGATGTGCGTCAGCTTCTTATCATTAAGTTTGATGAAACGACTCCAGTGTGCATCTATCCACTGTTGCATTTCTTGACTTTCTATAAGGCATGTGTTAGGTGGGCTCCTGTACCTATATGAGGGAAAATGAAAGCCACAAACAGTTCTTTCATTTCTCATTAGATATGTTCTGAAATCATTCAAATATAACCAAGTGTCTACACGCACTCTCTTTTCTGTAAAGAAACAACGTAATTGGTGCACAGCAGGTTGATTGTTTCTTCCTGTGCATGCATGTCCCTGCGGGCCCCTTTTAAGGAAGCAGGCCTATCTTGGATTTTGTGTAAACTTTTGGCCCGTGCGCGGTTTAGTCTATTCCTACTTATCGTCCTCTGAGAAAGCGCGTGAACTCTTCCTCCTCCTCCTCCTCCTCCCCCGCCGTGCGCTCTGGTCCTCCTCTGCGCGCTCTGGGTCTCGCTTCGGACAAACTGCGGCGGAGCGCTGGATCACCAAAACCTCGCCCAATCGGTTTAGTGGCACCGGGATCGGGGCCGGAGTGGTTCGGTGTTTGTATTTTGCTTTTTTCCTGGGATTGGAGTGTTGTATTTTTTTATATATAGTTTTTTTGCAGTTTAACCATGGAGACTCTCAGAGGTCTCCTTGCGCTGCTCTGCGTTTTCCTGGCTGGAGCGCAAACGCAGAAACAAAGACAAAGATTTACGGGTAAGTTTGCTAAAAATATGTTGTTGTATGTGGTGTCTGTTGTTTATGTCATTGTGTTGCATGAAAAGTGGTAGGAGCTAGTCCAGATGTTCATTGTCTTTGGGTTACATACTCCCCGTCAGTTCGTGAAGCCTTACAAATTAGCAGCAGATGCAATGACAACTGAAAGTAGTATCAGAGTATGACAGTAGCCTAGTCCACCTTGAGCAGGCCATTGTTTGGCCCCATGGTTGTCTTGATGGACCTGAATAGTCAGGGGGCAATGGGTGTAATGCAGGCTAAGATCTACAAGTAATAAATGTGGGCAGGAACCAAAGCAGGTGGTGTCACCTCAGGCCTGCTTCTCTGCCAAGCTGCTATAGTACAGGTGTAAATGCACGCATCCATGTTGTGGGTGCAGACCATCAGCACAGGCCTGCAGCTGTCATAAATCTACCTGTATTAAGATGGATAGATCATGTAGATCTGCCGCGTGACACCCAGTGTGATGCAGGGAGCTCCAAGCAGCACCATGTAGCCCGATGTAGGCCTCCAGTGCTGCAGCAGTGATGCTCACATCATTTGGATTGATGGGTGGATGCATTTTGGATTTACTGGTTCATAAATACATACAGTGGATTTCACTTTGAATGAGCTCTTTGGGAGTTTTATGGTTGTTCCACGGATGATATTTGCTGACAGCCATGTTTGTTTGTGTGTTTGTTTGTTTGATTTGTGAACAGATTGTCCGGTTGACCTTTTCTTTGTACTGGACACATCTGAGAGTGTCGCCCTCAGACAGAAACCTCCCAACTTTTACATTGACCAGATCAAAGAGTTCACCAATCGCTTCATAGATGAACTCAAGGACATGTAAGACACACACACACACACACACACACACACACACACACACACACACGTGTCTGCAGTGATGAAAGGAACATTCAGATCCAATATTTATAAAAGCAGCCAAGTCCTGCATTCCAAATCTTACTTAGAGAGAAACTGAACACCCCCTGTGGTTTAACTTCTCACCTTGCTGCAGTGATGTACAGGTGTACTCTGGCACACCGTGACATCACTGTTGGGTGTGTGTGCATATACAACACACTTCCGACCCCACCCAATCACATCCATCACTGACTGACACTTTCAACTAGAGAGGGCAGTGCAACACTGTTTTCCAGCCTGGTGTTCAGTTACTTCAGTTACTTCTATTAATACTCCTGTTATCATAGAGGTATCAAAGGTAAATGTGCTCAATGTGCAGCAGAATTGCTCCTGTCAGTGTCATAATATTATGACGCTTTATTATTATATTATTTTAACTATTTTACTTTGTATACTGTTGGGTACTTTAATCTATATTAATGCATCTTATTGTTTTCAGTCATCACAGTAAAATCAGAATAGTAACTGAAGCTGATACTCTACAATATTTGTAATATTCTGTAGTGGAGTAAAAATATAAAGTAGTATAACATGGAAATACTCAAGTACAGTGACCCCAAAACCATAGTCCATAGTGTAGTACTTGAGTAAAAGTACTTGGTCAAATTCCACCACTGCCTGTTTGCACCATGCATGTTAACATTGTGCTGATCTGATATTACCTCGCTGTATCCAGGCGCCACCGATGTGACCGCACCCTGACGTGGAACTCAGGAGCACTGCACTACAGTGACGAAGTCATCCTTGTGCGACAGCTGAGTGACATGAGCACTGATCGCCAGGCCCTGAAGAATGACATCAATACCATTAAATACATCGGCAAGGGCACATATACTGACTGTGCCATCAGGAGTGGCCTTGCTGAGGTGCTCACTGGGTAATAATAACACACACACCCACACACACGCTTTAGCAGATTAAGTAATAAGAAGAGTGACTTCATTTACGCGTGTGTTTGCGTGTCTGCCTGCATGCAGGGGTTCAAACCACCATGAGAACAAGTACATTGTGGTAGTGACTGATGGCCATCCTATCACTGGTTACAAAGAGCCATGTGGAGGCGTCCAGGAGGCTGCTAATGAAGCCAGGCAACATGGAGTCAAAGTGTTTGCTGTGGCTATCTCACCTGACCAGGAGGTACAAAACACACACACACACACACATATATATACAGTATAGGTACATTTTTCCTGTTGCAGACCCTCAGTAGCAAAATGCATTCCCCAGCTCCTAACCCCTAAACTTAATCACAACAACTAAATGCATAGTGTGTATTTTGTGTCTGACCAGGACACCCGGCTGTCAGTCATTGCCACAGACCAGAGCTACAGACAGAACTTCACTGCTGCAGACGACTCCAGATCCACCAAGATGGGAACCATTCGAACCATCATTGATATGATCGTGCGTATTCTCTTCTTTCCTCCTCTTTTCTCCTCTGCTCTCTTCTATGTTTTCTCTTTTTTCCTCTCCTCTCCCCTTGTCTCCTATCATGTCCTCTCATCTCCTCTCTTTTTTTCTTCTCCTCTCTTCTGTATAGACAGAATTAAACATTTGGATTTTGAACTAACATCTGTCTTCTTTCCTTCTTTTCAGACAAACGAGACAAAGGATGTGGTACGTCTTTTTAGGATATTTTTTGAAAGGAAATTAATTGTATGTATTTGCTCAATGCATTACATCGTAATTGTGCATACATGTACTGCAAATCCCAAAATATTGGATTTGCTCTTGTTTCGGGCTGGGCCACATGGCGAAAAAAATTGCCTTTTGTATCTTGATATTTTTTGTTCTTCCTGAATTGTTTTGAACTGAGGGATAATTCATTATTCTATTTTTTTATGGAAACATCGCAACAGTAGATGTTATGAGTTTTGCTGATGCAACTTAAATTAAGACAAATTGTTGTGTACTGGTGATATGACATGGCTTTAAAGTTTGCAAACCAAATTTCTCCACTAAATACAGTTTGATTACTTTCTGGCTACTGCAGTTATTTACTTAGCGCAATAAATCTTACTGAGATGTAATTAGGTCATTACTATCCTCTTGTTTTGTCTAAGTTGCTGGTTGAATCTTGTTGCGACTGGTGTCTATTTTCATGTAAACTGTCTCGTACTCAGGAAACAAGGAGGGTAGGACAGCCACAGGAAGCTGGAATGAGCACGTAAAAAGCCAGCTGAGATTGCAGATATTCACGATCTCGCCTACTTTTTTTTATCTCCAACAGAATTACCGCAGTAAAATCTTAAATACTGAACATATCACCCAGCCCTGCTGACTTCTAACAGTTAAACATTGTGGTTAAGATTGGTTAACTGAGATGAACATTGTTATTATCAGTGTTTGTACAAAGTCTAAAAGTTTTGAAATTTTTTAATTTTAACTGTTATGTTTTCAAGGTTACAAATATGCTTGATGTTTGTTTTTAAGCATAATCTAGTGTTTAATCTACTCACTCATGTAAACCATAAACCTTTTAATATTTTGAATGAAACGATACTGTCATCCTATTTGTTTGTCTTCTGGCATTTATAATAACAATTAGAGGCTTTAAGAGTCCGGAAATGTTCAGTTTAGGTACCTTGAAAGGTCTTGAATCTTACATTAAAGTTGTACAAACTCTGTATTGAAGTGTTTCACTTCAGATCAAAAAACATAAGGTCATACCATGTTTCCTTCTTAGATTGATCAAAAATAGCCAATAATATTTATAGTAAATATACATACATAACCACTTTTACTGCTTTAATATTTCTTTCCTTTTCCCCCCCTCAGTGTTGCTCTTTCGACTGCAATGTAAGTAAGCCATTTATTATCTTATTTGCCAACATAAACTCTCCTTCTGCTTTGTTTTTGGAGCAACTGTTTGTGTTTTATTGTTTTGGCTGCAGGCTTCAGGGGGGCCTAAAGGACCAAGCGGAGACATTGGTGCAAAGGTCTGATAATATACTGTGAAAATATGTCACAAACACAATGCACCCAAATGTCCAGAGTCTACAGTGTCTTATCTTTTTTTCTTTTTTTGCCTCTCTACAGGGAGAAACAGGCAGACCAGGGATGCCAGGAGAGAAAGGAGATGTTGGTGCCACGGTAAGTGACTTCCACCAATGACATCCCCAACATACAAACACGCTTGCAAAAGGATGAACCAACCATCACAACTCTTTGGATTGTCATGCAACCCTGATTGAGGTGTCATTCAGATGATCTAATATTTCTATTTCTATGTTACAGGGCAGCGTTGGAGATCCTGGTCCTGTTGGTTACAGTGGAATGAAGGTAGAGTGCACTTCTT
Source organism: Nannoperca australis (assembly GCA_036023655.1). NCBI lineage: Eukaryota > Metazoa > Chordata > Actinopteri > Centrarchiformes > Percichthyidae > Nannoperca > Nannoperca australis. The sequence continues at coordinate 10,350 of JAVQJD010060619.1, read as the reverse complement.
AACATAAGTGACTGGAGCATCGACGAAAAAGAGACTTTTTAGATATGATCCAGCGGATGCTAAAGAGATTAAGCTGTAGTAGCACGGAGGCATAAGAAAGCTGCAGGCAACACCATTACATTATGTCACATTGGAATTGCATGGAGCCTAAACCAACCTCCACCAAGTTTATGCACCTTTATTTTATTTTTTTGCAGCTAAATGAAATAATTGATATTTTGAAGCTAAATGAATGAGTTGACATGGGCGAAACAATACTGGATTAGGAAGCTTCCAGGGACATATGTAATTGCATTTCGTGATCTTATAGGCACATATACTGCATACTGTATTCATACTTTAGGACCCACCTTTAAGCTTCACATACCGTAATTTCCGGACTATTAAGCGCACCTGAATATAAGCTGCACCCTCTGAATTTAAAAAGAAAAAACATGAGTGATCTGAAGAATTTTGTGTGAGTGCGTTTGATTTACGGTGATTCGAACGGTTTCATTGGTCCACTGTGACGAGCCTAAATGTATTGCCGGTATGAAGCTCGTTAGCCCATAAAACATAAATTAGCCACATCATTGTTTAAGCCGCAGGGTTCAAAGTGTGTGAAAAAAGTAACGGCTTATAGTCCGGAAATTACAGTAAATGTTTATGACTCTGAAACAAACTCTGAAACTAATGTAAACAAGGAAACACTTGTATTTATACTTTTTTAGGCAGTTTACCTGTCTATGTTTACTGACTCTAGGTCTGACTTCACCCACCATCTCACTGATCACTTTGCTGCATGTAATGATCTTAATTCTGATGTGTCTGTTTCTGTTTCCAGGGAGACCGTGGTAACAGAGGGGAGAAGGTACTATCACAACGCACAAAGACAAAATGTAGACATGAACAAGATTTTATGTGTTCCAGGAATACAGTGCTGTATAATTGATGGCATGACATGGCTGACTAATGTTGTGTGTGTTTCGTGCAGGGTGACAGAGGACACAAAGGCTACAAGGTGAGCGCTTCCTAACAGCTGTCTGATCTTTGGAAGAATGCTCTGTATCTGTGATTATTATGTATTCTTGTTCACTCACTCTTTCGATCTTCTTTCACTTTCTCTAATTCTCAGGGAGACAAAGGTCAAGGGGGAAATGATGGAATTGATGGACGCAAGGTGAGTTACGGACCCGAACATGCAAACAATACAGTCTTGGATATACGGCTGTCTTTCTTTTTGTAGATTTGATGAAAGTGGTTTGAAGATCTGTCTCTCTGGTTTTCCTCATTAGGGTGAAGCTGGTTTCCCTGGTCTTGCCGGCTGTAAAGGATCTCCCGGGTCAGACGTGAGTCTCAATCTCACAATAATCCCACTGTTATGGTTCTGCATTTTGGCCTTGACTGGAGCTCCACTCACACTAATGTCACACATTATAAACAGTTTGAATCACAACCAGATGGACACCAATCACTAGATGTTAACACGCTCTGACAGTGACATCAGGCTTCATATGTGTAGATGTTAGGACACACACTGTCTTTTTCTATTTTGGTGCCTAGCTTAGATTGACACATACTCAGACAGGCCACTTCCGTATCTGCTTGAGGTTTGGTCACATTGTTTACAGATTAGCCATTAGCCACAGTTGCATGTTTAGGAATGTCACTGTCTGCGTGGTCCTGATCAACATCACACGCTGTGTCTGGGTGCCCCGGGGCAAGCATACTCAGGGCCTTGGCTTTTAATCACTGCTTGGTTTACATTCTCTGCTGTCAGACTGTTTAAATGAAGCCATATAGTGATATTGTAAACAAATGCGAACATGCACAGTGGCCTCTGAGATTGAGTGTTGCGGCTTCAGCTGCTTATGATCACATACTCAAGCTTTCTCTGTGTTTTCTGCTTCCAGGGCCTGCAGGGAGACCCTGGACCAAAGGGAGACCCTGGTCCTTATGGACTGAAGGGAGCAAAAGTAAGATGTAAAAAAAAAAGAAAAGATAAAATACTTGTTCTATGAAAGATTTCATACAGCCTTTCAGTGTTTAAGACATTGTGTGCTTATTTCAGGGAGATCCTGGAAGAGACGGCGAGGCAGGAAGGCCTGGAAACTATGGCCCGCTGGGACCTCAGGTAAATCAGAGCAATGAGAAACAAAGATACGATGACAAAAGACAGATCTGCATGAAGCAGGAGATTTGATACATATATACATATCTGTGTTGTGACAGGGTGATCGTGGCCCTCGTGGAGCCGATGGAGACAAAGGAGAGCGCGGTGATGATGTAAGTGATGAAGCTCCTGACTACGCCAGAAACATCAACTTTGTGATCTTTAATGGTTTGTCTAACATCCTGCTGTGTGTGTGTTGCAGGGTGCACCAGGACCGGACGGAACTACCGGGGAGAGAGTAAATAAGATTAATACTGACTTGAAGTGAGCGTGTTTGTGTGTGACAGCTGCTCAATAATGCATTAACGTCTTTTAAAATCTCCTGTAGGGACAAGTCGGAGAGAAGGGCGAGCAAGGTTCCCGTGGAAACAGAGGTCCGAGAGGAGAAGTGGTAAGTGATGATGAGGAGGGATGAAGAGTAGATCCACAGTCCCTCACGCTGTGTCTGATTTCAGCACCTCTTTAGAAATTCATGGGAATTGCTGTTTGGCATTTGTATTCAGCCAACTGCAACCGCACAGACCTCAATGGAGCTCATGCTGTTTTGATATTATTCCCATGTACACACGTACTATTGATATAACTTTGTTAAAGACTTAGCTCTGTCTGCTTTACTTGTCTATTGTTACTGTGGTGACTGCCTTTAGGTCATTTTATACATTTGCTTTTTTCTTTGCCAGGGGGAGCCAGGACCCCGCGGAGAGCAGGGTAGGGAGGGCTCAGCTGGCCCCAACGGAGACCCTGTAAGACACCCTTGAATGGAATCACACACACATTTACGTAGACATGCACTCACAGGAGCTACAGCAACACCGTTCGTTAGCCTGTTGTGTAGAGTTTCCGGAGGCAACATACTCCCAAGTACGTGCCACCCACTTTTCTCTTTGGCAGAATTTTTTTTCCCCTAGTTGGAGAGGGGGACTTGTGCCTGAGTGTGCACAAGTTCCTAGTGAGCATGCACATGTGAACACTTGTGCATCCATATTTCATGTTGAAGGTGGGGGAGTACATTGTGCAGAAGCTTAAACAGAGACAAACCTGGCTGGAGCCCCAGAGTGCTGCCCACTCCTACACTCTCTGTCTCTTAGTCTCAGCTTTTACTCCTCCTGGGAACATCGACACTCACTCTTTCCCCTCTGACTCAGTTCTTCTCTCCGTCTGCTCCAGCCAAAGCCTCAGTATGTTTTTTTTAATAAGGCACCAGGCAGTGTAATAATAATAATAATAAGTTACAAGCGTTAGTTGTGGTAACCTCCGTGATGTCAGAACTCTCAATGGCTCTTTTGTGCTTTCGGCTGCGGCTCCTTTCCTCATCAGAGCTGAATGAATAGTAACTGAACTGAACAGTACAGAAAACATGGAATAACTGACATGCTTGGGCCTACCTCACACACTCAAAAAAACAGTATCCTTACATACAGTAATGTGCTAATTTGCACTCATTAACTGTTAAGCTACAGTACACTGTATAAGCCCTGAACTGTAACGTATTAGCAATATGTTTTTGTGTCCTTGCAAGTGTTTTCTTCCATTTCAACAGTGTGCAAAGTAGGTGACTTCAGTATAATGACAGGACTGAGGTTCAGCAGCTGGACCAAACTGCTGTTTGCCAGGAAATAGCAACAATTCAAAAGCTAACTCCTTCTATATACTACAACGCCTTGTTTTCTATTTCTATAAATTAGGTGTCAAATCAGACAACTTTAAAAGTGTGGAAGGAAGGATTGTTTTTGGCTGGCGCAGCAAAGCAGCGCCAGCCCTAAAAAAAGTCCCTGACTTGGTGACTGAGTGATGAAGTTACACCATTGGTCGGTCCAGCCTTGGAGTTTTACCATTGGCCATTGTGCTTTCAAAATGAATAGGCATGAGCAGTCCTGAAATACGTCCTAACAAGGCTCTGCTGTGGCATTGCTACGAGCACGCACGTGTTTATGTTCCACACGCTATCTGTTGCAGTTTTCTCTGAAACGTCAGGGCAGCAAAAACAGATTCATTAACATTAAGTAACTTTTTAGGTTGAGACAATTTCAAGCAAGCTTTTGCTTCACTAGCCATTCAATATTAACAGTTTGCCTGTGCCAAAGACTCATGGGAACTGTAGTTTTTGAATGCTAACATTAACCAGAACCAGATTGTGTGGCATGACTTTGCCTCTGTGTTGTAGGATGTGTTGGTCCATAATGGCCCATTGCTTTATGTGCTTGTTTTTTGTTTTTGTTTTTGTGTTTTAACAGCGTCTCATTAAAACTGTTGTTGTTTTCCAGGGCGAGCCTGGCAGGCCCGGGTCTCCAGGCTACAGAGGAGATGAAGGCCCACCTGGACCAGAAGTGAGTCCACCAGGACACACACACCAGCACATGGATCAGCTTCTTACTATTAGTGATATGATCCTACTGAACACAACTTTCTGCCAAAGTTACAACAGCTCTGGTTATTTTACATGAGAGATTTTTGTCTGACCTCATCTCACTTGTTTCAAGTGGGCGGGGCTCAGTTGAAAATAAGGTGATGCCATGAACTTCTGGGCACCAATCAGGATTTGGCAACATTTAAAATATTTAATGCTACAGACAACTAAGCTGTGAGTCCAAGGTTTGTAAGTGTTAAACTCAGAAATACTAACTAAATATGTTTATTTTAAACCCTGATTGGTGCTTATTTAGTCATGAATATTTAATTCAATTCGATTCACCTAGTTACCTAGCACCGTATCATATCAAAGTTTTTCGTATAGAGCAGGTCTAGACCGATTCTTTGTATTTACAGAGACCCAACAGTTCCCACCATGAGCAAGCTAGGGTGGCAAGAAAAAAATCCCTTTTAGCAAGTAGAAACCTCGAGCCAAACCAGGCTCTAGGTGGGCGCTCATCTGCCTCGACCGGTTGGAATTTAATGTTATACAGAAGACTTTACAGCTCCAACTGTAATAACACTGATTTAACTACAAAATCCATAAAAATGTGTAGATCACTATATCATCTGCAATCAATTTTCAATTCAATTCAATTTTATTTATATAGCGCCTTATCATAACAAAGTTATCTCAGGGCACTCAATCACATGGAGCCTTCCACACAATCAGAAAGCTGTTATCGTCAATCATGTCTATTAAAACTAAGCAACTGGACATTCATTATCACACAATCTAGGCAATCAGCTAGCAATATTGCAACATACTGCAGAAATCGTTAAGTAAACAGTTAAAAGTCATTCTTCTACATGTAAACTGTTTTTGTTCACACACACACACGCACGCACACACACACACACACACACACACAATGTCCTGACAGCATCCACATGTTTTTAACAAACACATTTCATGTCACATTTCACATGTTTCTAATCTTATCATTCCTTTCATTGTAGGGAACCAAAGGACCGAGAGGAATCAAAGGAGCTCCAGGAGACAGAGGCCAGATGGGGGAGAGGGTGAGTGTGGGAGACAGAGAGAGGGGGGTGGGCACAGATGTGTACCATCCATCATACTTTGAAGTTTGTGTGTGTGTGTGTGTGTGTGTGTGTGTGTGTGTGTGTGTGTGTGTGTGTGTGTGTGTGTGTGTGTGTGCGGAATGGCTTTGTAAATGTATCTTTCTTAATTTCAGGGAGAAGATGGTGTCCAAGGAAATGGCACTGCAGGTTGTCATGGTTTCCAGGTATGTGTTGATAGTAGTTCATGCATGTCATGTGTGACACACCATTACTCCATGTAAATGTGTATATTCTGAACATTTCTGTCTTTTTTTAGGGTTACCCTGGATCCCGCGGAGACCCTGGTGAGCCGGTAAGTTATCTTTTAAGTGTTTATTTTACCTTTGACTTGTTGCATTACACAGTATATTAAATGTAGAATGAATCATTGGTTGTTCACTGTCAATGCAGCCCATGTAAAATTGATTGTCATGCTGATGCACCCTCTTGAACGCTGACATTTTTCCATGTGACCTTCAGGGTGGCAACGGAACCCCAGGACCAAAGGGAGATGATGGAGATCCCGGAGATCCAGGGCCCGATGTGAGTCTGCCTCTGTCTTGTCTCCATTTTGGAGTTGCTCTTGCTCTTGATCTCATTTTATCTTTCCTCAATCCCTTCTTTAGCAGAGAGTGCTGACAGGATATGAGTCACGTGTCTCGATTTATTGGTCATTTACATATTTCTTTTTTATTGGTTTCTTTTAACAAATATATCGACATATTTATCTTTTTTGATTCTCTTTTGATTTCTGTCTACCATTTAGGTTTTCTTCATTTGCCCCTTTAATGTTCTTTTTTTTATTAGTCCAGTCTCGCTCTCACACACTCCTGTTCTGCAGCTGGAAATGCTTTCTTAAGTAGATCTGAACACATTTTGTGTGTGTGTGTGTGTGTGTGTGTGTGTGTGTGTGTGTGTGTGTGTGTGTGTGTGTCTTTGGGGAAGAGGTCTTTGAGCTGATGCAGCTGTGTATATGTCGTTGTCAAGGATACCAGGAAATGAGCAGAAACGATGAAGGGACTGCATTACTGTTTTGTGGTGCATGTGAGTGTGTTTGTGTGTTCGTGCATCAGTGTTATAATGTGTGTGTCACTCGTGTCCTTAGAGCGTGCCAGTTTTAACCCCTGGTTCAACTTCAAATTATTGCATTTCCAAGGTTCATGTTTCACAAGTTTAAACATTTCTGCACGTTAGTACTTTTCTCTAATCCGTACATCAGTGCACCCTGACCTCTTCTCTTCAAGAGGAGCATCACTTGGTGTGCTCTGGATTTACTGTGTCAGATCAGCTTACCAATCATCAAGACAATCACCCAGTCGATACAATGTTTACCTTTTCTGTTGTTCTACTTGGAGTTGCAACAGCAGCATCCAGGAAACATCTGATTTGACAGCTGTGTTAAGGGCCTTAAACCTCAGCTTATTTATAAAATGCCACATCAACAATTTCACAACGTGTCACTGAGTCAGTTTATACGGAGCAGTTTTGGAATCTTCACAAAATCTTCTTGATTTCAAACTTGTAAGTGCTACTTGAAGTTTGTTTTGCTCCATTGGCCTTTTTTAGACTGATTCTCTTACTGAAATATAAAAAATCAACACCATGGCCCAATCAGGCTGCTAACTACTGATGCACTTTGGGAAATGGCTGTCAGGAATGTAAAGTAAATAGGCTAAAATACAGCCAGTCACTCAAATGATCCTTAAATGAGCCCCATATTCACATTTTGTTGATAGGTACTTCTGGTAAAGCTTTGCTTGAAGGAATAGTTTGACAATTTGGAAAAGCCGCAGCAGGTTAACTTAGCTTAGCACAAAGGGGGAAACAGGGGGAACCGGCTAGCCTGACTCTGTTTGAAATTGGCCTACCAGCACCTCTAATGCTCACTAATTGACACATTATGTCTTGGATAATTCCAACAAAACATGTCTAAATATTGAGTTGTGGTTTTCTCCCCACTTTTGTTTAGCCTGGAGCAGTAACTAAGCTACACTCTTAGCCAGAAAGCGTATTTCCCAAAATGTGTATTACCTTAAACAAAATATCATTAATCTTCCTTTTGCTGCTGTTCCATTGGCCAGTTGATGACCAAGTTCTTTATAAAAATCCATAATAAGATTCCATATTTTGTCTTTCTCAATGGAAAAGTGTAATCTATTACATTCCACTTATCCTCACAGATTCCCAACAGCTATTCATCCATTTGTTTTCTTTTAACTGTCTGTTGCATATATTACTGTAAACAGTCACTTGTTTGTTTCCACAAGTTTTAAATTCATCCATTCACTGTTTTGGACAGTACAGCGGAAGAAACAGTTACTGCTTTGACTTTAGATAGATACTCAGATAATCTAATGACACTGGCTTCATTGGGATTTCTGAGTAACTAGATTTCTAATTGAAATTGTTGAAATATTTTCACATTGCACAGACATGTTTTTTTCTGCCAGCACTTTCTCTGGCCAGAGGGGACAGGAGGGTTTAGATGGGGGGATGGGGGGGTGTAGAAAAGATAACGGTGGAGACAGGTCTTTTGACTTTTCCACATTTTAAACGTTTTAGCTAAGAAACTTTGGAATGATAATATACAATTATTCGACAAACAATCACATCTGGATTTGTTGCCATGTATGACGCCATAAAATCAAGGTCAGTGTGTGTGTGTGGATGATATGAACCTTGTTCTATACATCAGGGCGTTTGAAGTTGAGAATATGCAGTAATTGGAACCGTGTGTGTGTTCTTGTTTAAGGCTGACAACAACTGTGTGTGTGTGTGTGTGTGTGTGTGTGTGTGTGTGTTTAAAGCCAGGTGGTTGGCATTACCTTCTCTCTCTTTCTCTCTCTCCCTCTCTTTCTCTTCCATATCTGTCCACTGTAGGTAGACGGTTGTATAGCAGCAGTGCAAGTCTGCTGGTTTGAGTCAACTTCCAACTCAGATCAAAGAGCAAGACAAATCATTTACTGTGATGATTTAAGACTTTACAGTGCCAGCCGGCCCTCTGGCCCTCACTGTGTCTCATTTCTGTCTGGCATGTTGAGCTGCAGATAACTATATATGTGACCACCAATCAAAATGCATTTGGAGCAGAGAGGAGATAAACTTTGTGTAGACAAAACTGAAAAAAAAATTGTCTGTTCATTATCTGAGACTCTGAGTCACATTTCTCTTACAATATTAGAGACCATATGCAGCTATTTCCAGAAATAAGCCTGTTTAAAGGGTTCAATATAATACAAGAGTAAATACCTTCTTTAAAACAGCTGCTACCCTTGAATCTGCATCTGTGCCATCTCTGGAGCCAAACTACGTTAAGCGTGTTATCTGCTCTGAATTTGCAATTTTGCATTAGTTTGAAATTTTCCGCAGCTGTCCACAGTCTTCCTCACACCATGCCCACATTTCTTTAAAGTGTGTAACAGTATCTGTGGGAACATGGAACTTTAAGACAGGATCATTTTCCTAAATGGATTTACAGTTTCTCCTCACTTCTGCACTCTCGGTTTAAATCTCACAGCTGCAGGGGCTTTGGCTGCTCTCTCTCCAGGCCAGACATGACCTTAACTAAGAGACCTTTCTCAGACTGACTACCTTTCGGAAGTGTAAAATAGCTGTTATGTTAATTCAATTCTAAAAGATACTGTAGCCTTTTATAAATTTCAGATATGCCTAAATTAAATATAGTAAAATACTGACACAATCTCTACACATAGTCCTGAGAAGAGGTCTAATCAGGCACAATGAGAGAAAACACCTGCAGTCACAACTACACATGAATGTGTCAAAATATAATAAAGATAAACATCCATTCACAGTAAAATGTACTTTTGTATCCAAATAAAAGAACTAGCAGTGTAGAAGGTGAGACTTGAGGTGAAGGTGATTTCTATGCAGTCAGAGCAGCTAAAGTAAAGAAAAAATGAAATGAAACAAGGAAGGAATAATAATAATATAAGGAAAGAAAGGAGCAAATACAAAAGAAAGGAAAGGAGGATAGTAGAAAGGCACATGAAAAAAGTAAAGAAGGCAGGAAGAAAGATGATAGGAACAATTTGAACTCATGACATGTACTGCAATATTTCACTCTGAAATGTATGTATGTTAATATAAAATCTCTCAAAATGGATCAAAATGGAAGTACTGAAGTAGAAGCAGTAGTTAGTTGACCTCTGGATGTGATATGTGCAGATACACTCACATGGTCTTAAAGATGAGAAGAGAAGCAGCAAGTGCACATAGCTGGGTCCCCCTGAAGTCATATGAAGGCCTCCTAATTTGTCACAAGCACACCTACAGGACACAAAACTGTCATCTTCTCATGAAAATGATTATGCACGTTACACCCAGACTGTGAATGATGTTTACAGCAGTACCTATTCAACATGGATACTGTATAAAACATTACAGTTGTATGTACAACTACAACATGTGTTTCCATCATGTAGTTTGAAAAGATACTTAAAAAAAAGAAAATAAATATACATGTGTGGGCCTCCCTCTTATTCTCCATTCATTTTCTCTTTTCACAGAACAACCAACCAGGGCTTCTAGGACCTAAAGGGGCCAAAGGTCACAGAGGACCTGAGGGCAAACCGGTAAGAATACATTGGAGCCATGGCATGAGCTGACTGTGCGTGTGTGTGTGTGTGTGTGTGTGTGTGTGTGTGTGTGTGTGTGTGTGTGTGTGTGTGTGTGTGTGTGTGTGTGTGTGTGTGTGTGTGTGTGTG
>JAVQJD010060595.1:0-15953 GCA_036023655.1 Nannoperca australis | reverse complement strand
TCCAAAAATCTGTTTGTATCCCATATAAACTGAAATGTTTACATTACATTACATTCTGAATCTACACGATCGGGAGACTGCAGCAATGTGGTTGGTGAGGGTGAGCTTGTTGTCGATGGTGACCCCAAGATTCCTGGCTGAGGGAGATGGCACGACCGTCGTGGAGTCCAGGGTGAAGGAGATGTCATGGGAGATGGATGGAGAAGCAATAGATGTGCACCAAGAACATGGCGAAGAAAATAGTACATGGAAATAGGCAAAAACTCAGCTTGCTTGCTTTTCCATGCTCACACCATGAACAGATTCAATAACACCATTTTTTTATTTGGATTCTGTCCAGCACCTGTCATAGAAGATGGAGGTCTGTGTGTTTCACTCACTCTTAAACGTGTACTCAAGTGATTTAGTATTGCACTTCAATCAAGTTGGCAGACTTATGAGGGAGAGATTAAAAAAATTATCAAAATCAATGGCCACAATATCCTGACTTGTAGTTCCGAGTTCATCTGATAATCCGTCATTAGGTTTTCACTTCCTACATACAGACGTGTACAAACTATGCACAATACAAACTTCTTCTATGCACCTCTTCTTCAGACTTTCCCTGGCTAGTAAAAGCCTGTAAATTTAAAACTACATGCCACCAGTTTGGTATGCTTATTTCTTAAAGGTTTATTAGTCTCAAGCCAATGTGGATATAACCCTGATGACATCATCTGGGTTATATTGACAGAAAGCTTCCTCCAGAGGCCAAAGATTAACCCGAGTGTACTCTTTGTCACTGCTTGCAGTCTGTAGTGGATATCAGAGCCCTAGAGGCAAGTTTTGCCGATTGGCCCAGTTGGCCCAGTCTTCAGCCTCAAGCTGATCGGTGTAATGAGCTTGGTGAGAAAGTGGAGCAGAAATCAATATGGCGGCCCCAGGTGTTTATAACGTGTGGATGCACTCTCTGGCCTCGGATTTAGGAAGGCAACTACAGAATGAAAAAACTTGTGGTGTTCATTTTTATGATTGTATCATTCCCAATCTCGGAAGACTTCATTTCATGCACACTTTAATATCTTTGTCATGTACGCTTTTTTTTCTCTCTCAGAGATCAGAAAGTGGACAGAATTGAAGAGGGTCCAGTTATACTACAGTGAAAATAGATTGTTTCTACAGTGCCTGACATTTTGCATAAAACAACAAAGTGAGAGCAATAGAGTTGTGAGAGTGGATGATCTCAGCCAGAGAAACCACAAGTTTAATGACACAAATAAGAGCGATCAGCAGACAGTAGGAGGCGTTTAAAGACATTGCAGTGACAGCCTTTTATTCAACCTCACGATGCCCTAACCTAACCCTAACCCTATATGATTCTTAGTTAATAGGCAGCCTCAGGTTCTGACCCTGGTGGAGGTAAAATACACCTTAAAATATAATTACCTTGTGTTATCTTATTGTATAGCTTCAACCTGGAATTTGAATGAGCCTCTGCTTAAACTGAACAGCAGACAGACTGCAGTGATGATGTCATCAACAGACAAATCCTGCAGCTGCTCCACTGACAGTAAATAATGAAAGTCTCCCAAGTCACTTTCACAGCTCTGTGAATATTTTACTGGGAAATGGCCACATCTTTTGATTCACAGCTGTAAGCCTTGCACCAAAATAAAACTAATTTGGGTGCAATAGAAACTCCACAGAGCCCACAGCATTACTGACTAATTCATTTCAAATGGACCAACTCCATAAAGTCTGATTGGATGGCATTATTAATTCAAGTCTTGACAAACTTGGAGAGACAGTTGTTTGTTTTGTATGTGGAAATGGAACAATATGAATTTAGTTTTATGGTGAAACTGCCGTGCATGACAGCTACCAAGAAGGAAGAGTGATTAATGGAAGCAAGAGCTGGAACACCATGGTATTACATCCTGGAGGGCTAGGGGAATGGGGACTGTGTGCGTGTGTGTGTGTGTGTGTGTGTGTTAGATTGGGCGATGACTCCATCAGCCCCATCTTAAAGTTCATGTCTACCTTGGTTGGTTCTGTGATCACTCTAGTAGAAATACAAGTAAACGTAGTGCAGTGGTTTCAGTGTGGTACATGCATGTCTAATCATACATATAAACATATGATAAACTTGTAATTGAACTTTTTTATTTTCTATTGTATAGCTTTAGGTTTATTGCAAATACACTGCTGTTCCATGTGGAAATATAACTGGACTATAACTGTCAATATTATTGACTTTGATAAAATCTTTTACATAATTATATTGTCCAAATTAATAATTCCAAGCAAATTGTAATAAAAATGAATTTACACATGTGAAGAGCTTTGACAGTTTATTCCAATGAATTTTAGTTTTACTATTTTATAAAGAATAAACATATACATATATTTGCCATACTGCGATAACAATATAGGGAAAGTGTTATGTGTTAATATTATGCTATTCATTTCTCCCAGGCCAACTGAAAACATGAAGCACTTCTGTGCACCAGAGGATTTTTCCAGGGAAATATCTACCCGACAGTGGATGGTTCAAACAGCATATGCAAAGCTTTGATATCAACTCAGACAAGCAGAACAAAACTCAATTTAAATAATGTTCTAGATTCTTAGTTTATTTAGTTGAATTATTAGTGTAATTTGTGTTGATGTGCTGTAAATTCAAGAAGTAGGCATTTTCCCTTTTATGCTTGTATTACAGAAAACAGAAGAAATTTATTTTTGCGTCTTGTTTCTTTGTACAGATGTTTGTTTTTATTTGTGTGATTGTGTGTCATTATTGTTACAGAGACAAACTCCACTCCGCCACACGCTCCCCATAGTAATGTAATGTAATGATTGATGCAAATAATGCCTGTCCTCTGTCTGAACTTTTCCATGTGCACGTTGGAAGACTGATGTCAATCATTCACAGCACCTACAAAATATGAAATACTACAAGTGAGACATATATAAACACAGCTGTTTACCTCAGCAAGAAAAATCTTATACTGAGCCAGAGTTGCATAATAAGGCAAACAGACTGCAGGCTACATATTTACACAAACAGGGGTCATAAAACCAGCCCTCCTGAGTCATTTGTGCTCAGGGCAAAGTGCTCTCAAGGAAAGAGATTTATTTGCCTTCATTATGTTTGCATGGCGAGGCTGGTGCAGCCATCATTTCTATTAGACACTTTTCTGGCCCATTAAACCTCATTACATATTGATCCTGTTCCTCAGGATGATAATTTACCATTTTATTTTCAGCGGTTCCACTTTCACCTCTTTATTCTTTCATTGTTCATAAAGTGTCATTGAGTGCCAGGAGAGATGCACACGGACAGATGTTGTCAGATTAAACAACAGGTATAGTTCTTGCCCAGCCCATACGACAATGATCATTTTCGACATATAAACTTCGGCAGAGTGTTTACAACCCATGTCAATGTGTGCTGTTTTGTTGACTTTAAATTATCTAGCAGTCATCTCCAAACACAAAATTGAGCTAACATCTACACAATGCCTCCACGCATGAAGACACTGATAGTAGTGCTCGTGTTTAGCTGTGCGTTTAACCTCCGTCAAATTAAACAAAGTTTTCTATCTTCTTTCCCCAAGATCTTCTAACCCATATTTATGTTTGCATACTCTGCTGGACGGACGTTAAACACCTTCCAAACTGTAAAAAACTGTTTTATTGATTGAAGCAACTTTATTAGTTGTGTTGCTATCTGCATCTCGCTCTCGGCTTCATGCTATCACTATCTATATCCCAGTCTTTGATTTATTTGCTCGTTTTTCTGCACTTCTGCTGCTGCAACCGTGCAATTTCCCTGCGGGGATCATTAAAGTTTAATCTCATCTCTTCTTACATAGACCTGTTTTACTCCCCGCCACCCATTTTAAATGAGCTGCTGGTTGTCCGTCAAAAAACACTGCATCATCAATGTCCTTTACAACCTTCCAGAGATGCCACTTTTTTAGGAAATCAGAACACCAAACTGAATTGACACCCATTTTACATTTGTTCTGAAATGTTTTAGTATTACAAAATAACATAACTCCATGTGAATCCTAAGCTGTACGATGAAGAACTGTAGTATGCGACCGCAGTATTATAACACTATAGCACTATATTCCCACACAATATTCATAGTCATCAAAATCTGTTTCATCTCTAATTCTTCATTTTAACAGATCATCGGTAGAGCCCGGTTTGCTGAAATAAAGTTCTCCCAGTTTTGACAATAAAAAAGACTTTAAGACCATTTTTAGGATTTTGGCGCCAGTGTTCTGCCCTAGTTCCAACAGCTGAGTAGTTTCCTTCTCAGCTGTCAACTCACTTCACCCTCAGCCTTTGTTGTTTGTCCGCAGCATGATCAGCTGCCTACGAAACAGTATGCAATGATTTTGGTGTGCATGGCAGGGACATGAACACAGTGACAACCCCTCAGTGGCCGCTCTCGCTGTCACAGGGGTGAGGTCTCTGTCTGAGGCCACCTGGCTTCCCTTGGGGGACATAATTTATGATGCTAATGAAGTGTGAGCATGCATAGGCCATTGGAAAGTAAGTGATGAATCTCCTGCACCGAGCTCGTCATCCATCACAGAGGTCCCCCCTGCCTGCAGAAGCCTACAGGAAGCCAGAGCGGGTTCTTCTCTGATTAATGTTTAGACTGATGCACCTCCAAGATTATCTCTTTTGATCGTGTCATCTCTTTGTTGTTGCTGCTGCAGGCTTTCTCCGATTAGATCATGGAGTCAGGGCTCTATTTTAATACAATGTCATTGTGAGAAATATTTGACTTTGCCTAAAGAGGAATTAAATCATCAAGCAGAATAACACACCCACTGCTGTACTACAAGACTGTTTTGCAAACCAGATTTATCTGCTGCTATTCCCTCATTTAACCTTGCTTATTTTCCATTAGAGCAAAGTTAAGTTACATGCCAATTGTGGAAGATAAGTGCTATTGTTTAAATGCAGATTGGATCCATTTATTTTCACTCAGAGGCAGAACATTTGAACAGACAGTTGGGATTTTTGCAATTACATTTATCTGAAAATGTCCGTTGCTTTGTACACTGAAAAGTCATTTTGGTCAGCAGAGATTAGCAACCACCGCTACAGCTACTGAATTTAAACAGGGTTTCAGACGTGTTTATTAAAGCCCAGCACTGTTTATCTGTGTGGAAGAAGTTTTACCCCCTGGAATGGTTGCCTTAATAAAGGTGCTTCAAATATATGCAAATATATACCCCTCCCTCTCTCTCTGTCCTTGTCTATCTGTCTTTGGACCAATTTCAATTTTTATGCAAGAAAGGATATAAGCAGAGATTCCAGATCACTCATTGGTGCAGCCAGGGTTAGTTTATTCTTTGTACTGCAAACATGTATCATTATTCTTTTTACCAGGGCTGCCACTAAAGATTATTTTTTATTTTAAATGATTATTTTTGATAAAGAATCCTTTATCTGTTTGTAAGTAAATTGTAAACAAACGCAGCACAGTTTCCCAGTTCCCAAATTACTTCAAAATGCTTGTTTTTAGCCAGGCTGGAGGAATGACTCTAGTGACAGCAATGTCTGTCACTTCACTGCTTTGGTCCAGACTGAAATATATGAACAACTGTTGGATGGTTTGCCATGAAATTTGGTAGAAATTTGGTAGAGATGTTCATGTTCTCCACACATCTGACCAATCAAAATGCATGTTGTTTATAGCGGATTGTTTGATTATCTTTGTTTCAATTAACTATAAAAAGGAAAAAACTTTAAAGACAAGCAGATCAAAGACGTGAGGCTTCAGGTTTGGTGCTAGCTGTTGCAGAAGTGCTTCAAAGTGTCTGACGGACATCCTAAAGTGGCACAGTTCTCCTGAACCAAGGAGTGTAACTCCCCAAGTTCTCCTCTCTTTTTAAATATTGGGTGTCCCCAGATATTTTGTTTCTTTTTCTTATTAAGTAACAGTAACCCCGAGTCATCTTCACTTGATTTCAGATGTTGATTCTAAATGTTTTGCTTTTTTGCTTAATAAATGACATAATGTTCCTGAAAACCTGGTTTCAAATCTCAGGTATTTCTGTGTAATATTTTATAGTCATGTTTAAATAAACAGAAATTAGAGTTAAACAGTACATTTGTAAAACCAATGAAGTCCACTTCAAACCAGTGAGAAAGGCACTGACAAAAGTACAAGTACAGACGTTCAGATGTCTCTTGTGAAATAACCAAACCATGTGAAACTTTGTGTAGGACTTATTCACTCAGAGAAAAAGCAGATTGAGAAAACAGATACTCAGGGCCTTTAAATTATGAATCAGTTGTTGAAATTGTTGTAGTAAATCAACCAAGGGATTTTTTGTTTTGGTTCTTATTTGTACTAAAAGCTAATATAATTATCTTTACTGAAAGTTATGTTAAATATGTAACACAGACACAGTGTTTTTGTTTGTTTTGTATTTGCTTTAACCGATGATCTTTTGGCAAAGAACTGAAAATGAAATGCAGATCAAATCAAAAGCTGAGGAGTCACATTGACATGAGCAATGAGCAGCACCAACATGGCTCCTTAAACACTGACAACCTTTGCATGTGTGTTTGCATGTAGGATTTATTAGGATCAGTGTTTATGTAATTAGAAAGGGCTGGTAAACTAGTTAGACTAGTGCTGGATTTTCTTCTCCTCACATCAGTGCTTACGGTTTTCTCAGCAGCTCTGTTACAGTTCCCCCGACACTCAGTGGTCTCTGTAGTGAGTTTGCATGAATCAACCATGCCAAGATGCCCTCCTCCAACTCCGCCCCACCCCTCCCCACCGCTGTCATCTCCAATAGCTTTCCACCTTGCCATGATGAAGTGTCGGGCTCTGCCCCCGTCGCCCTCCCCTCATGCATGCAGACTGGTGAGCCAGCAGAGTAGAGAAAACAGGCACAGCTGGTGTGAGACATGAGGCAACACTTTCTGCACCCAGCATGGGTGATGTGTTACTGGGCTGCACAGCATAAAAAGTAAACCTCTTCTAAATTAATTAGCTGCAGTCAGAATGGTAATTAGTTAGAGAGTGCCATGGATTTACTTTGTGTGAGATAAACGTGTGGCAAAAAGGAAACAGGAGGAACATTTAAATCAGTGAAGGAACAGAGAGTTTAAAGAAGAGGAGTAGTTGACAAGTACCTCTGCTAATTCCTCACTTCTCTGTCAGATTATGCTGCACATGTTCATCTTTTGAAATCTGCCATTTTTTATTTCATCCTCCTGCATGTCTTGCGATGCTGGCCCACTTATCACAGATCTCTTGTTTCACAAACTCCAGAATTCTTTGTTCTTGCTTATCAATGCTAATATTGTCTCTGAAGATATAACGACCTTGAGGCTGACACTAATTAAAGAGAATGAACAGAAAATAAAACACCCTTTCTCTTGTAAACAAATTTTAATGAATTCCTGCGGAAATGAGACGTGAAGGGGATAAATCCCTCATCATTAAGTACTCTAGGTTTTCCTGTTTTTTAAGTATCTTGTTTGTCGATAATGTAAGCATGTTTAGTGTAAATGAACACCCCTGATAAAGAGAGAGAGGGGAAATAATTGAGCATAAGGTGTTTGGAGTTGCCTAAGTCGGACTCAAAGAAAAAATCAGCACAGGAATCAGCTGCATCTTTCTTTTTGGGTTGAAACCCTAGGCTCTCTAGGATGTGTGCTGATTAACTTTACATAATGTACTGCATGTTCTCCATATGTGAACTTACAAGCTATGTTGAACGGAAGATACGTTTAAGATGTGTTATTTTACCTCTGTTGTACCAGCCTTGCATTTGTCAGACAAAGCTGTTTTCTGCCCCACCAGTCTCATCCTGCTGGAGAGCCTCATTCTGTCTATCCCGCTATTCAAAAATGTACATTTGTGCTGTGTGTGTGTGCTTACAGAGAGATTTTACTCACAATGACTTGTGGCATAACTCCATTTTACAGCAACCCCAGTCAGTCACCTCGTACAGAAGGAAACTGTAAATGTGAAATGTATGCTCTTGCTGACAAATTCATAACCAGTCCAGATTTGAATAGCTGTTGCAAACACATGATTTAACGGTTACCATACAGCTTACACAACCAGTTTTATTCTTAGTCCCACCACCCCCCATGCCTGTAATTTGTGCAGCAGTCAAAGCTGTACAGTAATCATTGTAGTAATTTCAAATAAATGCATCTGTAGCGATTTTTTAATGAAAAGAGAAGTGCTTGCCAACACTTTCTGCCAATGCCTTTGAGCTGTTCGCATGTGGAAATGTATCCATATTCATCAACACATGGTTCATTTTGTTTGCACAAACAGTCGGGGTGTAAATTAATATGAATCTATACATTATCTGGACAGATAATTCAGTCTGAACAGATACAAAACGGAAAGTCTTACCTCAATGAATGAAATCAAGACATTCAGCGATGCTCACCCTTTATAACTGTCCATCAGTTTTCACCATTAGTGACATAACTAACTGTGACTAATGTCACACAGTGACATCACTTTACAGCACACCTTCACCAGAATGAAAAACCCTCACTTGGAGTTTAAAATGTCTTGTATATATGATCGCACATGTTTAACACATGTCGTGCATATTTTGTTTTAGTGAAGACATGAAAGAGACTGCAGGGACTGTCTCCAGTCATTGCATCACATCATGACTCAAAACCAACTTCTGGGCTCAAATTTTCTTTGGTTTTGTTCTTGGTAGAAAATATATTTTCTTGTAACCTATTTGCTTACATGCTAAGATGCATAATGTGTCCTGTAGCCCATTGCAGTTGACTTGTTAACCCCTCGCTGCGTTTCATACACGTTAAAAACTCAATTTTGGGCCCTCTGCAGTCTGGATTTTGAATGTACGGTAGTTTCCCTTGAAACAGGACAATACTGAAGTATTTGTACAGTTATTTTGTTTCTGGCATCTGACAGTGCTGCTCATGAAGTATATGCAAGTTGTGCAATACTGAACCTCCATCTCCCATGTTGCCAGTGTGAAACCAGCCAGAAAACAGTTGCCATGTGACAGAGCTATACAGACCTAACAGGGGCAAGCCATTACAAAAATGAATAACAGTACCATAGCACACAATTAACTAGACATGTCAAAATGTTTTTCTTCACAGCTCATTTGCACAAACTGTTTTGCGTCATGCTCTGCGTCCTGTGGTGCAGAGATTTGAAGGGTTGGGGGTTCTAGGGGACTGTGTAATGGAAACAGATCTTTGTTGAGACTCAACGTACGAGGCTTAGGGGCTGTAATGCCACATTGCAGAGCACCTGCGTCCAGAAATCCATTCAAAGCTAAGCAGCTAGCCCTCATGTGGTCAGCGTGATTACACTAATACGATTAGCCCTTGCTTTTCTATCCTGCCTGGGTTAGAATATTGGATAGCTGAGTAGAGCACAACATATTTTAGAACTTAGGGATTTAAGAGATTACCACCTCCAGGCTGACTGCCCCCTCCTCCACACATACATGCACACACTGACATACATGATTGCAGAATGTATGCAGACCAGCATACAGAGTACAGAGTAATACTGATGGATAGGATTTTATTATATATTATATATGTCAATATGTCAATATACAAACCAGCCAGTGGTCCAAAACGCAAATATTTGTTATTAATTGTAATGTGAGACACAGAAAACCAGCACATTTACCCATTCAAAAAAATGGATGGCGTATTTGTTTGAATTTTATTTTATTTTATTTATAATATTTATTTTGTATATAATACATTTTTGACGATTGAGTTTTGACAATCATTTAAGATTTCATGAACTGGCAACAGAATCACAATTGTACAGTAAACAATTACAAACTGAATATTGTTTCAATAGACTGTACAACTATTTTATAATGCTCCACATTATCACAGTCTGTATGTTGCCTCTACATATACTACCTCTAGTTCCTGTTCCGGCATTAGTGGTTTGGCAGTGGTGTGTACTCCCTTCTCATCCCTGCCGCCTCAAACCAGCGGAGTACAAACACACTGATTATTGACGTGGGTTGTGGTTAAGAGGAAGTGACATTGTGATGAATTCTAGACAACACGCAGCATTCTGAGGTAATGCCTATATTTGTAGCCCAGCGGGCCGAGCCATAACACTTACAATTTAATAAACAACAGCCTGCAGGGAGCCCTGGGCTTGTTCATCCTCCAGTAGCTTTCCGCTACCAGTCAGCTGTGAGCTTCCCCTAGCCAAGGACACAATAACAGCACTGGCCTGGCTGGGGCATCAGTGCTGAGTGCCGTAACTTGCTGTATATTGTGTCTGTGCAGTCCTGTGTGCCACACGTGTCTGGATTTCACACCCGAGACTGACTCATGTTTACATTTACATGCGCTGACCTGTCTGTTGGCCAGACTCCAGTTAACGTTTCGTACAGTAGGTTAAGCTGTTTACATGGATGTTTGACCTCTGACTTCTTGTTTGAATGAATAAATCAACAGTGTATGATATATTCTGTACATATGCGTCAGCTTTTCTCTGTGATTACCCTGTAATTAACTGCATTCTTTTTACTGTCTACCCTCACAAGCCTTCCAGGCCCTGCTGCAGTGTAACACAGTTTAGTCTAATGGTCCAACAGCAACTGGTTTCATCAGACTAAAGAAACATCTTCTAACAGACTTCTCCCATGACTTCTGGCAGATTGTAGCCCTGATGTCATGAGTTTTAAGAGTTACTTTCTCTCCCATAAAACTGAGATTAATGAATCTCAGCCACTGGAGTTTGGAACTCCTGCGTTTCACTTTTTTGCCATTGAAACCGAATGTGAAAGAAATTATTTGTATCTGTGGCATATGAACCTGTTTATTCTGAATTCCACTTTTGGATACATTGAGACATGTAATGTTAATTAAGTAACTGGTTAAGATTCACTGCATGAAAACACTATCTGTGTTGTTGCTGTAGAAGTGAATGAACAGTGAGCTATTTAGGTTTTCTTCATTCAGACCTCAACATGTTTCCTTGGTTAAGCTGCCAGATGATGCTCAGTTTTTGCCAATCAGTATTCATAGCAGAGAGTCACCCTGGAATCCTCTTCTAGTCAACACCCATTTTTCCTGCATTGATGTCTCATCTCTCCTGCTGTCACTGCTTGATGCCCCCTGTCTCCTTCCTTCTCTCTTCTGTTCTTTTGCCCCAGGCAACACCTCTCTCCTAAGACAGAGATGTGATGGGTAGTGCTTGTGCAGAGAAGAGTGATGGAACTTTTTGCGACACAGCAGATGTAGAGTAAAAGCAGCTTGTCACACCAGGTACTTTCCCTCTCACCAAAAAATGGCAGATTTGCTATCACAAGCCTTTATCTTCATATCTGAGGCAGAGATGGCTCTTGTCAAACACCCGGAAAAGGTGAAGCATACTATTGTCTCTTTTTTTCAATGGTGATATGAAATTTCATGGCATAATTGTAACCATCAGTACATTTATTTCACAGCATGCTGACAGAGCACAGTTTGTCATCCCTTTATCCCGTCATATATCCTCCTCTCGGTTTTCTTTATTAAACTACATGGGTAGATAAATGCTTTCCACTTCCATCTAGGCTAAAACTTGTTATATAAAAGCTGTTCTTTTGCGCTCTCCCTAAGGCCCATTTCCTTTTCTTTTCTGAGGCTACTGGAATGGATAAAGCACTACTAGGAAAAACCCTGCACCACTGTAACTTATGGGCCATAATCCTCTACTTATACATGGACAAGGCATCCCAGATGCACAAAGCGTAACTCTCTCTACACACAAATCTAAGAGGATAAAGAAAATGGGACTGAATTTCCTAATGCCTTTTATCCTCAATTCTCTATCAAGTTCTCTTTTTCTCGACAAGCTCTGGCATGCAGTCCCATTACATTTGTTGCTAGAATTAGATTATCTTCTTATCAGATGAAATGTAAGTCCCACTGAGTTTCACCTTCCAAGTAGGTGATGTCAGGGTCAAGGCAACTGCTAAAATGTGCCAAAAACAGATTTGACCGGGGCTATCATTGAAAGATTAGGTGAAGCCAGGGAGCCTTGACAAAAGGCTTTCACTAACTACTTTCACCTATAAGCCTGGTATTCCTTTAATAGGTATGACTGAGTTCCACTTCAAATGAAACAATATTAACACTTCACTGAGATTAGAGTAACTGAGGCTGACTTCATTTTGATGTGTCCTGACTTCTCTGGATCAGAGAGGCACTTGGTTCTTTAAGGTCTCGATGCAGTCTTTTCTCATGCACCCATGAATCACTGCCAAAGTCTGTCTGAGCTGAGAGAGAACAAAGCTGAAAAGAGCTATTGTCTGGGCAGACCCCTGATGTAGAGATAAAGTAGTTACATTCAAAGACACACTGAAAAGACTAACCGTTTTACTTTGGTTAGATTCATTCTTTTTTAAATCAACAACACTTTCCAGTTCACAGTCCTGTCCTCCTGACACTAGATACTACTACTGTCACTGCACTTCACCGAAGGTCTGTGGTGGTGCTCTGCAGCTGAGTAAAAGCCCATCAGAGAGCCTGGCTGACATACATAGGAGGCTTCGCTTGGATTAGAAAAACAGCATCTCTGCCTTGGTGACATCACAGGGTTTGTTTACACCAACATGCTTTACTATAAATCTGTTGGCTTAAAAATCCTAATACCAATGTCAACAACATAACAGAGCCAAAAAGATAAACTAACAAAAAGATAACTAAATATGCAGATTAATTCAGTGATTAGTTGCACAGAAGGGACAAAATAAGGTACTCCAAGTATTGCACTTGCAAAAAGTTGCATAAAGTTGGGGAAGTCACAAGAGACCAATTAATAGAGAAGAATTAAAAGAAGATAAACATTAAAAAAGAACCGATATAATGAAAGAGGTAACCCAGTTATAGGCCATAGTAAGGGTCAAACACCATTTCACACAATGCAACTCAACAGTGTCTTTTCTTTTGGAATTGTTAAATAAATACAGTCAACTAATCACTGCTGTTTCCCGCTGGTATTGAATATGGTTCACATTTTCAGGTGTCTACTTTTGTTTGAATACAAATGTTGCCTGTTGCAGCGACATGAATTCGACTAGTTACTTGTTACTTGTTGTGTAGCCCTATAAACAATTCTAAATCGCAGCCAGGAATGGAAAAGGGCCTTTAAAGAACAAAGCACACTTGCTTCATTTAGGCTTTTCTCTGGCCGAATTAATTCAGTCAAAATCTGTTTTCTGTCATTTTGTTCACTTGAATCTGATATCTTGAAATAGTAAAAAGAAGATTATCCTAGAAGCTTAGGATAGATTGTTCTGAGGTGAAAGTGGATGGTATTAGGGGTTTAAAGACCAGTTAATAGCGCTCACTCCTGGTATGTGAATGGCAGACTTAACATTAGAGCAGCAGCGGGATTAGTCCACCACTGATCACGTTGAGCACGTTGTGAGAGGAAGCGAAGCAGACGAATGGTTAGTTGTGGTTTGACGTGATGGCTAAGATAAAGATGGAAGGAGCGTGGACATCAGCCTGGACTAAAAGTAATTGTGAGGAATTATAGTAGTGTGTGTGACAGTAACAGTTGAAGCAGAAATAGATACATTCTGCAACAGAAATGTGGCAGTTGTGTAAAGCAACAGATCTGACATGCTGAAGTCACACAGCCAGTTATTGACCTCCATGTAATCCTGTTCACATGCACCTTTTGACAACTTGCAAATGTAAATCCTCATTAATCTGTTCAGAAAATATTTTTTGCAAGCTGTTATGTGAAATGCATGCAAGCACGCATCAGCTACTCCCCCAAACCTGTGACTAAGTGAGTCTGCAGATGGTGGGAACCAAACATTCATGGCCTCAGACAATCTGTTTTTAACTTTGTTGTTGTTTCCAATTGATGACATTACTATTTCAACTAAAAACCAGGTCCTTTGAGAACTCTCTGCATGTAAAATGCACTCTGTCACTAAAGGGATGTTTTCCAGCAATGGGATCATCCAGTTTACATAGTGCTCAAAGGTTAAGGATGAGCCGAATTCTTCTGTTAGGATTAATTGCACCCAAAGTAAACCAAGAGAGCTTCTATCATACAATAAACCTCGTAAAACTGAATTGCTGTAATAAATTTGAAAGCTCCAGGAAATGTTTTACTGTACTAGACAAATGACTGTGAGACTAAAATGTGGCCTCTCAAGTCAAAATATAATGACACAGGAAAACACTGATAAAGCAAGGCTTTGGCTTTGCTCTATAAAAGACACGAGAAGATGCTTCCTTTTTAGCCATGCTAGTGACATGGCTCTAGGTACGACAAAATCTGTTAGTCAACCATTTTGATCCAGAATGAAATAACTCAAAACTATTGGATAAATTAATATTGACATTTCGGCACTGACATTCATGGTCCCTAGAGGATGAATCCTGTCGACTTTGGCGATCCCTCAACTTTTCTTGAAGTTTGTGACTGTGACATTTTGTGCAGAATGTATGTCTCGACAACTATTAGATCAATTGCCATGGCATTTGGTACAAATATCAATGGTGCACAGAGGATGGACCCTGATGATAATGGTGATCCAATGCCTTTAGCAAATCATAGATTTCACTTATCCCGTAAAATATCTTAACATCTATTAGATTGATAGGCCTGTGTCTGGTGATGGTACACACATTAATTTTCCCTTCGGGATGAACTGTTATATCTTTTGTGATCTTTTGTGATTTTTTGTCACATAGTCTTATAAAAGAAAGATGACTGCAAGGACAGTATCTTAAAATAAAGGCTCTAAATTGAAGATGCTCACATTAATTCAATCTACATTAAAAAAAATTTGGGCCATCACATTTTACCACAAGTATCTAGAGCTAAATTAAGCCACACCGTGGATTGGATGATTAACAACACCTTATGAAATTTGTCAGTTTACATTTGTTACTTTTGTGGTGTGTCACTGGGACAGTTATATTTCTCTAAATCAATAAATATGTTTTCAAATCAGTTATTACTTCATTCAGACAACGCACACAGAAAAATATCATAAATACAATCTGGCGCTTTACTACACCCAGTCACTGTACAGACACGAGCTGCACACACGTGAATGCGAACCCACACAAAAACACACATGCATGCCCTACGTAGCTGATTAATAAGAGCAAAGCCAGCGGGCATTTACCACCACTCCATTATTCAGTTTGATTATCTGGAGGAAATGATAGAGTATTAGAGCTTTTAATGACTTTGGCATCCCCTCGTGTATTACTTGCTGATGAGGACGGTTTTAATCATTGTGCTGCGCTAACTTGTTCTAGAATCACAGCAGCATATTAATGCAATGTGTTGCAAACTATACACAAACACAGGTTAACAGGTCTCATAAGCAGAAAAAGAGCAACATGGGGATGCTAGCAAATTAAAATACATCATTAATACGCCGATACTTTGGAGGAGCTGGGAATTTGTTTTATTGGACCTCTGGCACTGTTGGCTGAGAAAATTATCCTGCCTGCAAAGGTAAATAAAATAAAAAGTGCTGACAGTGGATGCACACATAATTTCCAATTCCCAAGGTCTGACAATTTATATTATACACAAGAGTGTTGAAAACAGCACGGTGGTCTGGGACATGAGTCACTGAAACAAGCTGAAAATGCTTTCTGTCTTTGCATGGGTGTAGATTCAAGGTATCAGTTTTTCTCACAGTGTGTATACTGTGCAGTACAGTGGGTATGGAAAGTATTCAGACCCCTTTACATTTTTCACTCTTTGTTTTATGGCAGCCATTTGCTAAAATTGAAAAAGTTCATTTTATTCCTCATTAATGTACACTCAGCACTTTTTAGCAAATTTATTAAAAAAGAAAAACTGAAATATCACATGGTCATAAGTATTCAGACCCTTTGCTGTGACTCATATTGAACTCACATGCTGTCCATTTCTTCTGATCCTCCTTGAGATGGTTCTACTC
>JAVQJD010060592.1:0-18487 GCA_036023655.1 Nannoperca australis | reverse complement strand
CAAAGTAAAATTGTTTAATCAATGCGAAGCAGGAGTCTACGATTTTCAGAATAAGACTGATCGAGTTATAAGTTGCTTGAATTACTATTTATTCCCTCAGGAAGGAGGGTGGTGCCCCTACGAGACGATATCTGAATATTAATAAATGTAGGAGTATTTATACGCTACAACACAAATAATGGCAAAATATACTTAACCTTAATGCAATGAAACAGAAAATGAATATCACGAGTAATCACTCCTATACAATGCGTTGTAGGATTAAAAGTGTATAAATAAAGTCATAAAACGACTAATATTCTGCTGTTTAGTACAGAGTCAAATAATAGATCATACCTAAAACCTAAATTGTCATAAGGAATCAGCGTTTCTGTGAGCTGCTCTGGTTGGGCAGCAGACAAAGGGCAGCCCTCTATCATCGCTGGCCACCTGTGGGCGTCCGTCCCTGGCTCCGTCTCACTCCCCGTTCCCGCCATGTCAGCCCGTCTACAATAGACAGGAGCCCATCAGCTGGGCTCAGCGCTGGCCGGTCTCTATGGGCCGGCTGCTGCATCGCTCACAAAGAAGAATCCCTCCAGGCACGCTCACACAGATATTAACACAAATACACCCCCACACACACACACACACACCCACCCAAAAACAAAAACGCACCATACATGAACAAAGCCGTGCACGTTTTCGCAGCTTCTCCAGCACCAACATTATGAATATGAATAGCCCTCTGGCCCAGACTTTAGCAGGCTGTGCCATTCTGTGCTGCATTCAAGCCCTCAAGATGTCAACACAGAGACAGAAGGGCAAACTGAGAAAGAAATCTGACAACACAGTGTGGGCCTGTAAGCGGTTATAGACATTAGCCAGCGATCGAGGGCTAAAATAAAGCGTGTCCTAGCATTGTCCCAATGTGCTTTATTTAGCAGAGAGAATCTGAATAGAGCACAGTGACTTACACAAGTTGTGTATGCAATAAATGTCCATGTGGTGAACTGAAAGTTTGCATTTCAAGGGGGTGACTTATGGAGACTCATGGCGACAGCTTGCTGCGAGGGTACAGACTGTAGAGGGGTAGAAGCGATGGCAGGAAGACTGTCCTCTAATCCAATTCAGCGGCAGCCATTTGAATAATTGATGTGGGGACATAAATTGGTCCATTCCAGATGTCCCCTGCTCCCTTAATCAATACTGATTCCCTTAATCAATGGCTGGCTGGTCAGCCCAAGGCTTTGGCTGCTCCCCCCCCACACACACACACACACAGCCACGCTGCAGCCAAAGCTTCCCACAGTCCGAGTCACAGGTGGTTGGCTGCAAAGTGGCTGTTTGCGATGATGCGCTCAGGGTAATTGAGGCTCTTACCCGGCGGGGACGGGGTGTGAAAGCGGCAGTGGGGACTGCAGATTGGTCTGGTGTCTAGAGGAGGCACATGGCTTCCACTGGGAAATAACTGTAGAGAGATTGAAAAGAAAAACTTTCATCCTGTACAGACCGACTTGTTTCATTAAAAGACAGAAGAACATGAAGGACGGTTGGTTGATAGCTGGCTAAAGTGATAGTCAACTGTCTTGGGGATTGGGTGAGGTGGTGGTGGTGTGTATGGGGGGGGGGGCATGGAGAGACTCTCATATTAGTTCACGCTGCATAAATAACCTGAACCTGCTCATTTCCATGCTAATAATCTTCAACCATAAATGTGGAGTACACACACACACACACACACAGTCAGATAATGGTGGGCAGAGGCAGCCGTGTGCCTGGATGCCAGGACAGAGCGGAGCATAACAGTGTGTGACAGCTGGGTGGCACAGCTGGGGGAGACAGATAACCCTCAGTCTGCAGGAGCTGACTAAACAGCCCCATCCCTCCTCAGAAGACTGAACATAACTTCACCTGGCTCTGCACTCTCTTCCTCCCTCTGTCCCCGTTGCTCTTGTTGTCCCTCTAAATGCCTCTCTCTTTCAAGCTGCCTCTCATTTTCTACCTTCACAATCCCTGCGCCCCGTTACATCCCTCACCCTTTCAGCGTCCTCTTCACATCTGTCTCTTTTCCAAATGTAGCCCGCGGCTGACAGGACACCGGCAGAGTATACCTGGCCAGAGTGGTCCTGATCAATGTTGGGGGGGTGGGGGGGGGGGGCAAAAACACATCTCTGTCTGCCCCACACACACAGCATCAATAGGTGGAAAGTACGGGAAGTATATTTGTTAAAGAACAGAACAAAGAGCACAGATCAAGAGATTTCACCATAATTTAGTAGTAAACATGCTGCTGATCAGGAACATTACTAAACATCAAAGCTGCCTTAATTGATTTTTGGGCTCTAGGGGGTAGAAAATCATCAAAGCCCTGCATACTATCTCATTATAACGCTGTAATGAATAATTTGTTAGAAAACAAATACCTACTTAAAGATCTATCAGAGCAATATTTAGAGTATGAATAATTATAAGTCCTCTCCTTTCAGCTTTGTGAGACATATGTGGGTTTTCACTTGATAGATATTCAGAGTTCACCGGCTAGTCGCTAACTTTGTCTGTCTGCCATTTGGTGCTGTATATTTAGCAGTCAGAGCTTGTTTGCAGAAAACGGCTGCCTATAGGCACTGCGAGGGCTGAGACTCAACTATACAGTAAATGTGCCATAAAACTAAAACAATGAGTTAAAAAATGAAGATTAGCATTTGAATCATTTTTGCAGGTTTAAGATTGAACATCTACCAAAGCATGCCCTTATTGTGGCATGCAGATAATATCCCATCAAACTAACCGTTAACGTCAGGGAGGCCGGCTGCTACTACAATGGGCTGTTGAACTGCTGCTTGATAATCCTACGTTCCTCTAGTCTAATGTAATCAGAAGTGGGTAAGCGCACTTGATCGTATGCATGTTGGTTTGAGACTTGTGACAATACGCAAGCGTGTGCAATAATCTCCCTTCTTAAACGTGGCCCTTGGCTCTGAAGCTCAGCGTGGAGATGCCTGGCTCTCTGACAGCAGCCTCGGAGGGAGGTGTCGCCATAATCGATTTACACAGCAATCACAGATCTGCACACGGCAACCTTCAACAAGTCCTTGAACACAATCTCTCTCCGCTGATCAAAAGCCATCAGCAGAAAGTGATTAACGAATCGGTTGTTTGTGTGTGCATTTAAAGTCACAATTTGTCAATAGCTTTGCTGCGGCAGTGATTATTACACTTGGATGAAAAGAGGCTACATTATGTCTGTCTTTACCGGCAAATGTCACCTAAACGGCGAGCGATTTTGTAAAACAGAGCGGGAACACACGCACAGAGGGGAGGAGAAAGGCACAGTGAAGGGAGGTTGTTCCTTTTGAAGTTATTAAACTTTTAAGATTGAAACCAAGTCCCTTTTTTTGTTTTTTAAGGCAGCTGTAGCAATAAAGCCCTGAGCTGTCTGAACCACCAACTGCACCTACCTTTAGTAGAGCCCCCAAAAGCCGTCAACTTCCTACTGGTATTTTCTCACATTTCTGCGCTACATAAATCCCTATAATGTCTGGCGTTTATTTGATTGGCTACTCACAGGAAAGAAAAGCTGGGTGAAGGCTTTCTGTATTCTGTCAAGGAGGAGATATGGCAGAGTGAGACACTTGTGAGACGCTCGCTCACTGTCAGTATCCATCTGTTTACCTCGCTGCCAAAATGGTGGTGGTGATGGAACACAAGCGTTCTCTTCAAAGGCCGTTAAAAATGAATGAGGAGAGCGAACAGATCACAGAGGGCTTTTCAAAACACTCAGGCCATTTTATGCCTCAGGTTGAGAGATCACCACTCGCTGAGGAAAACATCTCACCATAACAAGATAATATCCAATCCCCTGCTGCTCCAAGACAGAAACACAGACACAGCTAATGAGCCAAGCAATTAACTTCCAAACGTGCAACAAAACTTTGTCACCGGAGAGATAAACAGACCTGCTGTCTGTGTGCGAGGAAATATAAATGATTGCAAGCCTGTTTTAATCAGTCTGAAGAGGGGAGAGCAAGAAGGAAGACAAGGTATTGGGACTCAATCTGCTAATCGATCATCTCGACGCAGGTGTTGACAAGCTGTCATCGGGAGGTGACAGTGTTGTGTCCAACAGCTCGTCACAGGAGTGCATGTGACAGGTCTGGTGTTGGGTTTGACTCTTAATGGGCCCTCGGGTCACACCGCAGCCAGCCAGAGTGTCATTTAAGGGTCCCGAGGTCGCAGTCTAGTCTACCAAACACGCGCAGCCCTGGTGGTAACCAGGGACATCATTGTCAGTGTGCAGGGAGAGAAGGTGTGTGGGTGGGGGGGATTTATGTGTGCCTGTCGTGGCAGTGTGCAGATGGAGGGGGCAGCCTGTAAGGAAAAAAGAAGAGATTGACGGAGCGAAGAGGGAAATGCACTTTTCAAATGTCACCTTGCCTTGCCACCCTTTACACGGAGAGAAAGAACGGTGTGAAATAGAGCACCAGGAGAAAATAGCTTGAGAAGAGAAGAAGGAACATGATTTTAGAACTCCATGGCACGTACTAAGTGCAAAAGAAAACTAATTCTCTGGTATGTTGGTAAAATTTTAACACCTTGTCAAGTACAGTATTTCAAGCTACAGACTCTTTTAAACTTCACAAAATTCTTTTATGAACAAGACTGAAATAGCAAAAGGCTGACATACAATCAAAAACGATAGCTCAAAACATTGTAATAATTAGCTTCATTGCCTGAAAAAAATGGGCTCATCCAAGCTTACACATTCCCCTGCCATCTGAAAGCCTTCAGCAAAGCATGACTAACATGTCTGTAAATAGGCAGTCAGTTGAAATGTTGAAACAATTCATTATTTTGGGAACACCCTAAAGAAATGAATGGTGTCATTCTGTAACTATATCTGACTAAATTCCAGTCATGTCTCCCACCGTGCTGACCCTTCCCTCCACCCAGACACTACAACCTGCCGGCACACTTGTTAAATGATGGTGATAGGCACTTTCAAGTGATTCATACCTTACTTTTTTTATGCATCCTGTTTTGAAAGTTATTTATCCCCCAAACAAAAATGGTTCTGGCCATGTTTTGTTCCAGTAGAGTAACGATCATTTTATATTTTCAGTGGGCCAATAGGTTTAGAATGGGATTTTAATTAACAATTGAGCAACATTTTAGCAAGGCAGCCTCTGGACACAGCTAACATTGGGTCAAATGGTTACAAACAGGTGTAGTTATTCACACATTTCAAATAAGTAGTATTACTCCTACTTTACACCTTTTCCAATGTAATTCATGTGTTCAGATTTTTTCTATGTATCTCTTTCATACCATACACAAGTAAAAACTCAGACATAAAACCAAAGAAAATACATTTCCAATACATTTTGAAGAGAAAAAAAACCCTCTCCTCTAAAGGTGTACATTCAAGAATATAAAGGAAAAAAACGATTCACAGAATCTAAAGCTACATCTGACCTACAGCTGAATAGCTTTTAAACTCAGACTAAGTAGTGCACATACTAATGGTACATAGTAGCTGAAAGGATTTGAATGTCACATCGGTGGCACAATCGAGTCTCTGTGCTACAGTAGAGTGCAACACATTGCTGAGAGAAAACCTACCATTATGGTTCAACTGAGAAACATCACACTGGACACTTGCAACAGGTTGCTTTTTCATTTTCTGCCACAACACCCTGAAGGCAGGAGCTGACTCTACAATTGTGTAATCAGATCAGGCGCCAAATTGCACTCATAGTGTGAAGCACATAAGTTATTACTGTAATGAACCCAACAAGCTTGACGAAACAATGCATATGACGACCATCATGAGAATTTGCCATTACTCAAACAGATGCAGCACACTAGCAAAGTCATTATAATCCCAGTTGATGGGGGACTCTAGCTCAAGATGTTCAGTAGAAGTGGCTGGTGAAGTAGATCCACATACGTGGTTTAAAAGTATATAGCTGATCCCAGCTGAGCGCTGCGGTGTAATGTGTGATCTATCTGCTCTATGCTAAAAAAGAAGTTTGACACCGCTCTCCCCTCACTTCAAAAACACATCAATCAAGTCAGTCAAAAATGTCAGAGACCTTCTCTACTTGTCAGTGTGGGCTACTTTGCAGTGATTGATGGTCTGATGGTCGTCTGCCTCAGTCCCTACACGTTTCCCCCCCCCCCCATCCACGTGCATCAATTTGCACACTGTGTGAAAAATAACAAATGATAACGTTTTGAAAAATGATTCACAATATCCTCTAGCAATTCAGATAAACAATTCCCTTTCACTAAAAGGAGGGCACAAAACAGACAGACGGCGACAGAGAGGGAGACAGTATTGCTTTCGATATTGACAATGGCTTTGAGGCTTGAAGACAAAATGTGTGTGAGGGTGTCTATGTGTGTGTCTTCAGAACAGGAGATGCTTTGAATATATGAT
This sequence comes from Nannoperca australis, assembly GCA_036023655.1. Lineage (NCBI taxonomy): Eukaryota > Metazoa > Chordata > Actinopteri > Centrarchiformes > Percichthyidae > Nannoperca > Nannoperca australis. The sequence goes on along the minus strand of JAVQJD010060592.1, from coordinate 12,069 downwards.
GCATGTTGAAGGCTGCAGTGGCCTCTATAGGCAGTGTGTGTATACAAAGACCCATTAAGCTGCGTTCTCATGGGGAAGGTGTGATAGGGAGAGCTTCTGGCTGCCAGCACGGTCTATACACATCTGTTCATACTGACTCAAACTGGCCTCGATATGAATACCCCTGAGGCTATTTCCCCCCTTTGCCTTCCTTTCTTCCACATTTATTTGTCTTTCATATAATCTATTCAACTCTCTCCTTCCATCTGCCACTTTTAAAAAACGACACCCGTTTTTTTCCTCTCTTCTTGTTGCTTCTCTTCCTCGTGTCTCCTGCTAACATGATTTGTCTGTTTCGCTCAGTATCCACATGTGTCCTCTCTTTAGCATTCTGTTTTACATGCTGTTACCTTCAGTCTATCGCCCCATAATGCTGCCCCCCCTTCCCTCCCTCCCTACCTCATTCCCTCGCTCAGAACTGTCAAATGGCTTCATGAAATGAGGTGCAGAGATGATGAGAGAGATTGCAATCCTAATGGTGTGACATGAAGCATTGTCCCAGGCCCCTTTGAAAAATGAATTTAACCGAACACTTGCTCTGTGGTGAACCAATGCTAATTAGGCACGGCAACCCAAACAAAGATGTCTCCCGCTAATTGAGGTGAGGTCAGAGGGATTGAGGGGAGTGTGGACATGCCTGTGACGGTGTGTGTGTCAGCTCTAACTCATCTGTCTGTGGGCTGCTTGTATGTGTGTGTGTGTGTGTGTATTTGCTTGTGTGCCTGCTGGGAATTGACTTGATACCCCCTTTGGGGAGCCGGTAATGGTGGTCTTTTCCTTTGAGTATTTGCTTTGTGGCTGGAAACAGAAGGTTAGTGGATGACCTTGTTTCCCAAGTGCAATGAGACTGGTCCCCTACACTGTAGCATGGTTACTATCCCACTTTTGCCATTATAATTCTAGTGGGGATCTGTGTGAGGTCAGTGCGAAAATTGAAAAAGCAAGGGCAAACCACTCACTTCATACTCAAATTACATAAGCTCACTTGCACATTGATTCCTTCAAGCATTGAAATGGATCTGTTGAGGAACAGTGGGCTGTACGCTGCCCGGTTCACTCTCTTAAATAAACATTATTGACATGTTTAGTGCCAATCCAAACGACCTCTGCTGTTTAGCCTCCCATCATTGATATTATTGGCGTGTTTACAATAACTGTGCAGCCGTGCATCTGTCATTCCCAGGATTCACGATTGATTGGGAAATAATCAGAGAAATGCCTTTAGACAACAATATGCTCACAGGTCATTAGAGACACGAGGGAGAGGTTGAATGAGGGCTGAAGGAGTGTGGAAGGGAGAGGTGGAGGGGTTCAAGAAACAGCCTTTAAAATGTATATCATTATTGAGCATAGGTGTTCATCAAAACAGAAGAGATCAACACGCATTTACACACAACACACAGTTAAATGTCTGTCATTTCACATTTGTCTACACACATTTCTGTGTGTAGACAAATGTCTGCCCATCACAGCAAGGTCACATACTCAACACAGCGCCAACAACACGTGACAATCTTTACTTTGAAAACATGAATCACCCGTCCAATATATCGACAGGTGCTATATTATGTCCTGATATTGGCTTATGACAGATATAGTGTATGTGTTGGCAGCTATGCAAATAGAAATAAAAGAACATAAAGTTGTATAAGGCTGAATTGTGTTGCGTATTTTGAACCTATAATTTTTAACCCTTAAGTCAATGTTCTGCCCTCACTATGCATGTAGATTTTGTGAAACCATGACAACTGGATTGTGTAAACTGCATTCACAAAACTAACAGTCAGATGAGTTACATTGGATACCTTAGTACCTGGAGTGCAAAAAAGTATGAGTTCAAAGAGTAAAACACATAATAGTTAGCCCAACAGTAATTAGCGTTATTTCCATAGAATGTTGTGTAAGCAGCACATTAGCCGCAGACAGCTGATTGCAGAAAAATGAAAAACGACTCACAAATCAACAATCACAAAACAGCTATAATAAAGAGTACCTACAGATAACACTCCAATAAGGGCACTTGGAGAGTAAATAAAAGATGTCTGTTAATACAGACAGAAAGTCAGTATTTATGTTACATGGTCACAGATCTGACAAAATGGTAGATAATAGTGTCAGTTAAGCAGCAACAGCTATCGAACTGTGCCAGCAGCTGTTGCTACAAGCAACCGAATTATCAACTGCAACTCCCATATCAGGTCAGGTACAAGTACACATACCATGTTTACCAGTAATACATACTGCACGTACATTTGCAGATGAATATGAGGTAAGGGCGTCTAGTTGTGAGTCTACTGACAGAGAATCCAAATTGCATCCATCAGGTAATGTGAGGTAAGACAAAGTTTCTCATTATAGTGGGTATCAATTTCCATAGCAGGAGTGTGTGTGAAATTTACATACTGGCATCACAGGAGCCGACACTGAACAATGAATTTAAGGTCAGGAGAGGCTTGCTGACTGCAGCCAAGACACATTTTTGACAAGTACCTCCCTCAATGGTCTATTTCACAGAACCTTGAGCAAAGTGTTGTCTTGGTAACTCAAGGTGCACCATCTCATTTGTCAAACGGGGGCGGGGGTGTAGGTTTAGATTGGGGTGGGGGGACTAAGGGCCATTAAAGCCCCACTGGGAGGGCTCATGCATATTTAAGTGGGTTAGATTAAAGGTTGGTCGTCTGGAAGTCTTGTGTGCCAACCACGACTGAACCTTCTTCTGTGACATGTCATTAACCCTTTAATTGACTAATGGGTGGTGAGGTTGCAGATATGAGCTAATGTAGCCATTTCTCAATGCAAATGTTGGCAGTTCATGCACACTACACTTCAGCAGTGAGCTGTGGAAGTGATGGGCACTGACAAATGGATTCTGGGTGAAAAGGTCAAACTGTGACACTTGGACCTGAGCATTTTGGTTTTATCTACTAGTACAACTGATGAAGCAATGCTGTTTCTTTTTTCTCTTTATTGGTTATTCTTTCTATTTTGTTATCAATTCATTGCATTATTAAAGTCTCTAAAAACATTGAAGTCTTAACCTGACTTGACACTTGAAATCAAAAACATTTAAGTCTCAAGTTTTGACCCTAACAATTTGAGAACAATAAATAAATAACAGAGTGGCAGAGTTTGCCACAGACCTTTAATTAAGCCTATGCATTGGAAGACTTGCAACTAACTTGCAATGTTCCTATGAAGACTTGACCTGATTGACTTGGACTTGCCTCAAAAAGACAGCGTCGTATCCTGATAGTCTTTTTCCATCTGCTTGGTCCCACCTCTGTGTGCACCCCCCGTTGTTGTGATGATTTTGTGCATTTGCCATAAAAGCTATACAGCACAGCGTGAACCCGTAGAGGGAGGCGGGCGAGAACATCAAACAGGCTATAATACACAGCCTTGTTGTGAACAGGACACAGCACACAGCACGAGCGGAGACGTCACAACTGTCACAAACATCTGTATTTGTGACTGTCTAGCTGGCTCAGTGTTGCTAAACGTCTGTAAAGACAACCAGCAAGCTCTGCCTTTCTATATGCCAAAGTAAATTATAGGGCTGTGTGTTTATGTGTGGGAGAGTGAGTGGGAAAGGACGAGATTGGTCTGTCTATGTGCATAAGCATGCGAGTACAATATCTCTCACATCTCAGATCTCCTCCTAATCTTGTTATAATTGCCTGGTGAGCCTCTCTGCTATCCCCCACCCTAATGCCTCCTCTTCCACATGACCTTGCTTCTTCACATTCACCTCCACAATCGAAAAATCTCACAGTTCATAAAGTAGACACAAAACTTCAGTTAAACACCAGATAAAACATTGTAATTTCTCCCTTTGGAGTAATTGAGCTTACGTAAGGAAAGGAGGAACATTGCTTGTTGGGAGAGTAGTAGACTCAATGGTCTATTAACAATCCAGCAATAACAAAAGTATTGACAATATAAACTTGTAACAGAGGAGCTTGGGTCCTGAACTTCATAAATGGGCTATAAAGTCTACATAACTTGGAAAAAACACATCTAAAGAGCAAAAATGTGTTGGTTTTTATATCAATATTTGCACAACACACATGCAAGTGTGTTTTGTTATATTATTTATTACTATATAATATTGATGAAACACATAGAGACCACTAAGAACCACATGTGCTCAGCCTCCAGCACTCCACCTAGACCTTGGCTGCATAACCTGCCTGACAAAAGTCTGTTTAATCAGCATGTCTGCAGTCTGAAAGAACAGCCAAATTTGGGACAGGCCCAATGTTGATGACCCATGGGGACCAGCAGTCAGAGCCAGGAGAGAACTGCTCCATCTCAGCCAGAACCTGAAACCTGGCTCGTCCCGCTTCGGAGCGGTGACCTCAACCACCACCTGTATCGTCCAATGGCAAAATGTCAGGCTCATACAGCATGGAGACAACCGTTCCCTGTGGTTTCTGAAAGGTGTTTGATGCCAATGTTGCTAATTTTGGATAGAAAAGTTTAGCTGAGTTGTTTTTATCTTTGACCGTTATTATTTGCCACCTCTGCCACCTCTGTCATCTATATTTCTGATTCAATCATAATCTGATAATCCTTTCCTTACAATTTCATTCATTTGACTCACTGTATTACACACAATCCACTGTGCTCAGAATACTAGTTATTCTAGTGCATAGATACACTAGTCACTATAATTTGTGCCCAATTTAGGAAATTGTTGAAAGGATAAAGAACTTTGTAATTTTAGATTGATTCCTGTCGTTAATACTGCCATTTACCAGCATAACGTTAGAAAACATTTCTTTAAAATAAAAAAAAAGGAAAACTTAGTTCACTTGGCATGTTTTTTTTTTAATCACATTTCCCAAAATGTCCTCACCATGTGTGTGAATCTGTGTGTGTATGTATGCAAGTCTTTCTAAGTATAAAATTAAATATGAATGCTTGGGGACACGAGGAAGTGCAAAAAGTCCAGGATGTCTGAGGAAGATGGATAATTGGGTGTGGAGAAGCTTAGAAGTGGCTTCTGTTGCCATGGCGATAGACTTGTAAACACTAACCAATCCAATCTTCTTATAGAAGAGAAAAGTGAGAGAGATAGACAGAAGTCAATCAGCCAAGAGAGAAGAGAGAATTAGACAAACTCAGGCAGACATCCAGACAAATATGCAAAACAGAAACACAAACAACCTTTGCTGGGGCTAGGTAGAGGAACGTGTGCTGGGGGACAGTGTTGTTCCAGAGAGATTATGGAGGTACATGGGTGGCACAGATCCCATCAGGGCCTTAGGCATGCAGGCTTTAGTCAGTCAAGTCACTAACACCTATGCAACGCCCAGGGGAGGACAGACAGAATTCGCCACATTCAATCTCTGAGAAGGGCCTCGAGATGCATGCGTTTCATGGAAATAATCTAGAAATGGGAAAACAATGAAATTGAGGGGATTATTGCTCTCTCTCCAGCCTCATCTAAATTCTGCTCCCACTGGACCTATGCAAGCATTTTGAGAGATGCTACCTTTAAGTGGTAACCTTGTTTCTGGGTACCAAAGAACATTCCTAATTCAAACCCTTCGGGGACGGAGGCCACTCAATTCAGTACAATGGAATATACTGAAATAGCCTTGCATTTTAAATATCCATAATATTGAAAATGCTGCACACACTTCCAAACATCGTCGCTCCTGAAATGCTAAAAAACAAACATTCCCTCTGGAGCACAGATATTTCAAAGGCCCTCTACAACCTAATTTTAAAAGGGTCAGTTCACTCATAATGCCCCCCAAATGTTTGTTTTTTTCCACTCAATTTCCAGAAGTCCTGTGTATCCCATCAAGACTATTTACTTGTGGGATATGCTAAAGTTTGAAGTTTTATCTGTCTAATTTGTATAAAGTGTACCTGACTATTAACTCGGCCGAGGTGTGTTGAGAGTCATTTTCTTATATTACTGAGTATGTACATTTAGTTTGTTTGTTGTGATTCCTTTTGCCTGAAGGTGGACAGATTTAACTTGCAAAACATCCAAGATATATAACTGTTCACAATATTGTTGGATTGCAGGGTGAGGAAAACAGACCTTTCCAATGTACTATTTTCATCTATATCTTAATATATTTGCAGTGACCTAACATTCAATAATATCAAAGGTAACCTGGCTGCTTTATGAATAATTGCTCATAATCATACCCAGCCAATCTAAAGTTTGACTGCTTTAGTTAATCTATAAACTCTCCGTCTTTGGCACTATTCAGAAGCTAACCAGATGGCAGGGCAGCAGTGAGGTTGCTTGTGGTGTAGCCGCTTTTAATCAAGAAAATTACAATTTTACAACCTGACACACACCTGCACAGCTGTTTTAAACATACTTGTAAACATGCACTGTTCGTCCATTCTCATAGTATTATTGTATTGTCATGAATTTTCTGTGTTTTACTTGCATTCAGTTTTTACATCTCCCATCTCCTTTCTTTACAGCCCGTAAGATGAGAAACATTCATATAACAAAATATACATCCCTTTTCTGAGGCTGAGCATGTGGTAATGGAGGGCGGACCATCATGTCCATGTGTCCCCTCCATCTGTCGCCTGGCGAGTCATTAAGTCTAGGGGCTGTGATCCAGCCCCCCAATATGTGGGATTGCTGGAAGGAGTGAGGAGGGGTGGGTCAACATCCATGTCACTCTAATGGACATGGGGCCCACGACTGGGGTGGTGGGTGTCTGATTTTCTTCATGTATGGATGAATGAATGAATACATTCAGAATGGCAGGCACTGATATTGTCAGAGGGTCTTCCAGAATAGGCCCTGACCTCCAGAGTTTTACTGACAGACAGATGGACAGAGCAACACCAGCAGCAAGGCAGGCACTTTCCTCACCCTGTAGCGGAGGTCATTAACTGGGTCCGTGATCCACAACAGCAGTCATTACTGTTGGAACTGTGATCACCAGTACTGACAGACCATAATGTCCAGGCTGTGTATGGCTGTGTCAGTAAGACAGAATGACCCGTTTCAGTGGTCATTACATGGAAGCCAACGGGTCAGTGGCTTTGGGGACGGTTTGACGGAGACTGTGAGGGAGTCTGAGGAACAGAGGGCAGCAGACATATTGTAATAGTCTGTAATTACAGGGTAGTGTCCATTCAGTCATGCAATTGGTTGCTTGCCGAATGTTTGTGACTGCCAATGTAACTGTGTTTGTGTGTTGCCGTGTGTGATTCTGTGTATGTTCGTGGCTTTGTGCTTCGATTACTGTGTGTCATATAGCAGCTCACAACGAACACATACTGTCGACCACCAGCAGTGGAACATGACACAGTACTTTATTTCAAGTGCTGTCATCAAGTACAACTTTGAGGTATTTGTATGTTTAGTATTTCTATTTTATGCCACTTGCTACATCTCAGTAGAGAATATTGTACTTTTTACTGTACTTATACCTGTATTGTACTTTACCTTTTAATTTATAATTAGTTTATAAAGACTATGTTTTGTTACACAATAGATTAAACTACAACAGTACATAAAGTAGTTTAAATGAGCTAATTCTCAACCAGCTACAACTTAAAAAGCTGCTTACATGTTAATGCATAATTAGCAATGGTATAACACACAATGGGGGTCACTCTGCCTGCATAACAGTACTTATGGATACTTTGCTGAATATACTTACTTTTTCTTCAGTGAAACTTAAATTGATATAGTATTTTTACATCGTAGTTTTGCTACTGTTACTTTAGGATACAATGGCTTCTTCCACCACTGCTGGCTACTTAACATTCATGGCAATTTCCATTGTGACTAATCCTATATTATAAAACTGGGGAGCACGAAGTCTGGCTCATACCAAGCAGCATGCCGTCAGCTGCCTGACGTTCCATCTGTTCATCAGATCCTTTCCTCAGTTGTGTTGGTGGTGCTCAGAATTTGATTGCAACCTCTTAGCGCGCTGGTTTTTACGTGTTTATTCCAGCTGTTCCAATCTGATGGGCAGCTGGTCTTTGCATGTTTATGTAAGGTGTCTGTGCATGCCTGTGTTCATGACAATGTTTGTGGGTGTGTATATGACAGGGCAGTAAAAATACAGAAACAGACGCAGCGCGAGCAGAGCATTTGTTGTTCGTGACAGAACCAGGAACAACAAGCCGAATAGTGGAACACACGGCTGATTGAGCTGAAGATGGCAATTAGGAAATGGGCTGTGAAATAGCTCAACAATGCCATCACTCCTCAGATACTTTGCTCAAATTCTTTAAAAAAAATAACATATTTGGGATGGAGCAGTGTATCGGTTGACAACATGAAGGGGCCATGGCTCTGCAGATAGTGAAAATTAAGCTGCTGCCAGAGCCTTGAAGATGAGCTCAGGGAGAAAGAAAAACATCATGAGAAGAATTCTGAAGCACTCTCACAGTGTTGAAATGCAAAAGCTGACTAATAGCATTACATGGTTTCACTGCAACAGGCATAGAGGGGGAACTTTGACAGCCTATGAAAAACAAACACACCTCATGAGATGCAGGCTTGTAAACAAGCTTTGTGTGCCAGATTTGTATGACTGAGGATGTGCCACTTAACTCCTGGTGAAGGTGTGGATTGTAGTTTACTTTGTACAAGAGGAACATGAAGTGTACTCGCTGCAGTGGCTCCAGTTGCTGCCCTTTTGCTCTCTTTGGCTTAAGTGCCAATCTGGACCAAACAAATGATAATCATTACAATTATTACTAATATATTGTTGTTGCCACGGCTGCTGCTGATAAACAGATTTTTCCTCCTGTGCACTTGTCTCTGCATAATGATGAAGGCAATTTACTTAGCAGTTATCATTGATTCCATGTATGGGTTGTAATGATTTATCTTGAAACCTTGTAAAGTGTATTAAGATTTGGGGAAACTTTCAGTGCTGGTATAATTTCTTTAAAATACGAATCCCCTTCCTATTAAATCTGTAGAGTAGATTTCTTGGAGCTTATGGGTGCTGATCACTGCCATAGGTGAATCATCGTCAGAGTACAGAGAATATTACATCTGTGCCAAAATCTCCCAAATTGTCTTTTCATATGCCAAGTATGTTTTATCAGCTCCTGAAACCCAATTAAAATAAGCTATGTAAGTTCAAATCAGCATGCATGTCCAAGGGAAAGCCAGCCACTTGTCCTCATGATGAAAAGATTTCCCCAACAAAAGCATTCTACCAAATTTCAGCAGCACATTCTCAGAATTGTTATAATTTAACTCATGGGCTCCCTTGCCATTTCATAAAAATATATCGTGGTTTTATAGCAGCTCTTAATGTTGAATTTAATTTCTCACTTGTGATAGCTGGCCATATCGTCAGTCTCAAGAGAAATTTACCATATTTTGTTACTCTCCAAGATCTTAAACACATAATTATAATTCATTTTCCTTGTTAGGGTCTTTTGCTTTCTTTAATTAATGACATATCTTGTCCTCCATAAGAAGGGAAGCTTCGTCTCGTGTCAAGTCATCGTCAGAATTATGATGACGGCACACCAATAGGGCAACACAATGAGAACTAATCCAAAACTTATTGGATGAAATGACAAGATAACATAATTGACAAATGATTTCACTTTGCATGCATATAATCTAATTGTTTCTGGACGGTGGTTTGCTTTAGTTCCGTCTGGTCTAATGAGATATACACAAAAACCGATTAGCATCACATGCTGTGCAACCCCACTGAGCTTTTTATGAATTCATTTTACACAGCACCTCTTCTAACTACTCACATTTAGATCAACTACAACAACAGCAACATCATGAATAGCAGATGAACCGGAGTCAGGATGTATTATTGTATATTATTATTGTATTATCAGCTGCCTATTCACATCGGTCATCTTTCAATATTCAAACATGAAAATACATTTTACAATCAAGTCAAATAATAAATCCTTTGCTTAATTTTGAGACCCCCTCAAAATTTGATTTTGCTGTCTTCGGGGGGGTTCTAGTTAATAATTAGGGGGCCCGAGACCCCCTGTATTCCACACACTGCAGTATCCACAACTTCACATTCTCTCTCATAACATAATCTCAAACACACTCTGTTGAGAAATAACCCTCCCCTAAAAGTCAATCATGGCATTGACTCAGGCCTTCTCCTGGTAAGGATGGTAATTACAGGTTCTTAGTGGAGTGTTCCAGGGTAATCTGGGGCCAGTTAAAAGTCTTAATGCCCAGCACAGTGGGCTTTATTGGTACTGTGCCATTTATATGATTAAAAACCACCTAAAAAGCATTCTTCACTCTTGGCAATTCATTAGAATAGAGGGTACTCTGGACTCTAATGAAAAGAAAATGTGTTGATACAATAGCCTTGTTAATTTCCAGAGATCACATTTGCTGTGATCCTATTCGCTGATTATCAATCAATTTCATTGCTATCTGGCCTGGGGGAGATGCAGGCAATGTACTGTTTTATGGTGATATGTGCTTATTTGTCATTCTGCTGATGGACAAAAGGAATCATTTGGTGCTACCATTAGGCGCACAAAGCAATATAGAATAGCATTTTGGGGGAAATTAAAGACACATTTGGAAATAGAAAATGTTAATGTCTATCTTACAGATAAGACTGGCCTTATGTCTAAACATCATTTTTCCCATGTTTTATTGCATAGTGTGTGTGGAAAAGTGCAAAATTAAATATACTAATGTGACTGCAATGACTAAGCTTTCCTTACTGACACTCTGGAAAAATAACACAGCAAATCGTTTGTGTTAACTAGGTGGACTTTATTGTCCAATTTTTCGAGAAACCAAAGATTATGTGATCAGAATAAGTTAAGAGTTGATATTACATTAAACATCAACATATATTGGCTCTATTAAGGCTACCACAGCTGTTTTATACTAAAGTTTAAGTTTAAAATTAAGTTATTTAATTATTTTATAGTAACTTTTCATGCTAATTTGGAACCTTGTCCTGTGTAACAAAATCCTGATGGAATAAATGCCAACAAAGTGAGATGCAGAGGAGCTTTTAACAAATGTATTATGGAGTGCACAAGAGCCTTAGCGTTAGAACAAACAAATAGCCTCAACACTACTCCCACAACTAAAATCACCGAAACAACTAGACAAAACCCACGCTGAAATCACTACAAGCGACAGATCTTCTTCCATATCACTGCAAACAGTAATTACTTTAGAAAGCATGTGTGCTTCCCTATAGGACCACTCAAACATATTAGAACTGATAGAGAGGAGCCAAAAAACTGAATATCAAACTAATTTCTATGGCTGAAATTTAGTCTGTATATTTATGAAGAATTTGTTTTTTCTTTTGTTCTCCCAAACCAAAAGTCATGGTGTGAAGGACATTAGTGATATAATTCTGGGGAGTAGTAATTTAAAAACCACAGAACAAAATTAAACTGAAATAATTTCTTCTATTGATACACTGCTGCAATAATGAAAATTTTATATTTGGCGTAACACTCATGGTTATGGTGGTTGGCTGACTTTATAATTAAGGCTTAATTAACTCATTGAGATTGAGTAATGTGTCACAGTAGGTGTGTGTGTGTGTGTGTGCGCAGTAGAGATCATCCCCTGAGGACATGATCTGATGTCTATGTTCTACACACACACACACACACACACACACACACACACACACACACACACACACCACTGTTGACCACTCCACCCTCCACACAAGTATATAGTCGAATCATAATTCTACAGTCTTTGTGAACCTGACCTCGTCCAGTGGTGGAGGATTGGGAGTTGAGTCGCTACTTATCAGCCCAACCACGTATGCCTACTCGACCGTCTTTGCGTGTTTCGCCATTCTGCTGCAATGCAAAGCTCTGTGAGGGGAAATCAACTTCAATCAGTCACGCTTTCCTGCTGCGTCGGGGAAGAGAGTCTACACCTCTCAGTTTTGATGAACAAGGACTCGGCTGTGTGATTTTAGAGTAAAGAGCCAAGTCCTTGGGCCTTGGATTGTGCCCAGCTGTCATCTTTCCATCAAAAGGGGGAGATGTACACATACACACACACACACACACACACAC